>LPNX010401922.1:0-127348 GCA_001517045.1 Pseudotsuga menziesii
CAAGATCAGGACCTGTGTAGAAGAGATGACCATTTACCCAACAATACCTGGCACTTTGCTGGATGATTTTCCTCTTTTCTCTTTTAGACATATGTGGCGAGAGCTTTCTTGCAACTAGATAATTAGCGACGTCTACATACCAACAGGAATGAGCTGAAAGTGCGAATAGATGTTCATCTGGAAAAGAGTCCTCAACAGGCAAATTATCATCACTGTTAGTGAAACAAGATAAAAATTCAGAGACAACATTTTCTTTCCCAGCTTTATCTATGATGGTAATATCAAATTCCTGTAATAATAAGAGCCACCTGGTCACTCTGGCGTTAGTGACTCGTTTGTTCATTAAATATTTAATGGCAGAGTGGTCAGTGTGCACAAACATAGGATACCCAGTAATGTAATGTCGAAATTTATTAATGGAGTAAACGATAACTAAGAATTCTTTTTCAGTGACAGTATAATTAAGTTTAGCAGGGGCTAAGTTTTTACTAATATAATAAATTGCATAGGGTACTTGACCATCCTGTTGTCCTAAAACTGCTCCAATGGCAATATCAGAAGCATCTGAAGAAATATGAAAGGCTAGGGTCCAATTAGGTCCTCTTAAGATAGGAGTTGTGAACAGCTTCTCCTTAAGCTTAACAAACACTGTCTGGCATGCTTCACTCCAAACAAACTGCACGTCCTTCATTAACAAAGAAAACAAAGGAGAAGTAAGTTTATAAAAATTTTCTATAAATCTTAAGTAGTATCCAGCATGCCCCAGAAAAATTCTCACCTCTTTTTGAGTTGCAGGAGTAGGTATATTTTTTATCACCTTGATTTTTGAGGGGTCCACCTGAATTCCATTGATAGAGATGAAGTGCCCCAACACTACCCCCTCACTCATCATCATATGGCACTTTTCAGTGCTTAAAGAGAGCTAGGTCTATTCACAGCGAGTTAAAAATTTCTTTAAATTTTCCAATGCTTCCTCAAATCCTTGCCGTAAGGAGTAAAATCGTCCATAAATATTTCCATACTATCATTAACTAACTCAAAAAATATGCCAATTACAGCTCTTTGAAATGTTGCTGGTGCATTACATAAACCAAAGGGAAGCACTCTGTAGGCAAACGTTCCCCACGGACAAGTGAAGTTAGTTTCATCCTAGTCCTCATGAGCAATCTGAATCTGATTGTAACCGCTAAACCCATCCAGGAAGGAGAAGAACTTCTTCCCCGATAGGGTGTCGAGTACTTGGTCAATAAAGGGAAAAGGGAAGTTGTCCTTTTGTGTGGCCTTGTTCAGCTCCCTATAGTTGACAGAGACTCTCCATTTACCATTTTTCTTGGGCACAATTACGAGCGGGGAAACCCACTCGCTATCTGAAATAGGATATATAAATCCTGCTTCCAAGAGTTTATGAATCTCTTCCTTCACTATGTCCCTAATATTGGGATTCATTCATCGCTGAGGCTGACACACAGGTCGGGAGTCAATCTTAATATAAATATGATGGGTGCACAGGTTAGAGGGAAGGCCCCTCATGTCTATATGCTCCCAAGTGAATTCACCCTTGTGTTCTTTCAAGAGACTGATCAAGCGCTTTTGTTCATCTAAGGAGAGGTTAGGATTAATATTCAAGGTTTTTCTAGACTCTACCTCAATAGGAATACTTTTCGAGTTTTTCAATAATGGAATTATGTGTGTGTCACCGACTAGTGTTTCTTTTGTGATATTTTCTTATTCTTCCTTGCCCAGGGTGATGTTCAAGATTTGATAAACTTCTTTATTGACTGAAGTGGGTTCACTGATGAAATTATTAATGGTGTCATCTTTTGTTTCATTCTTAAAAGTTAAGGCCTTCCCTATAGTTAATAATGGCTGAACACCCTCCTCTTCCTCTGGCTCCATCCAAAAAGAGGTTTCAGCTTCTAGAATTGACCGAGCTAGAGGATAAAGGGTGAGGTTCTTAGTCTCGATGCCATCATATATGGTCATAGACCTAGATCGACAGTTGATGCACGCATCAGCCGTGGCCAATCAAGGTATCCCCAGGATTAATGGATGTCCTCCCAGTTGCGACTTTGGTTGTAAAACCAAGAAGTCAGCAAGATACTCCCATGAATAAACTAAGATGACAAGATCATCCAGAATTCCTTCAGGTCTAATGGTGGATCTGTCCACCAGTTCTAAAACAGTGGGGGTCGGCCGAAGATTAGTGATCCCAAGTTTTCTTACAGTCTCAATTGTTATGACATTAATCACTGCTCCTAAATCTACTAGTACGTTGGGTATATGTGTATGCCCAATCTGCACAGTTATAGTGGGATTTCCAGGATCGTCATACTTAGTCACTGGGGCTTTTCCTGTTATTAATGAAGATAATTTCCCTATGACGTGAACAATGGGAGGATCTCTGGGCTTCCTTCCTGGTTTCTTGGTACACAGGTCCCAAACAGTTCTAGCATAACTAGGTACATCCTGAAGAGCTTGAAGGAGGGGGATTTTAACATAAAGATTCCTTAACTCTCCTAGGAGGTTAAACTGAGGTTGCCCTCCCGTCCTTGGTAGCATTAATCTCTCGGGGTACGATGGTTTCCTAATCAGCTGGGTAGGCTATGCATCGCTAGATTTATCATTTTGTGTTTCAGCCGTCCAATCTATGGGATGTTCAGCATCTTCAATAATAGAAATTGTATCAGACAGATGCTGTGGATTCGCCCCTTCTTCATGCACAGAAGGTGGAGCATCTTCTATAATTATAGGTTCTACTATTTTCCCTGACCGTAAACGAATATCATTACAAGGAACCGGGGAAAGGGAGTAGGTTGGCATGTTAATAGTCTCCAATTGATGGACTATTTTATTATTTGGGTTAGAATTAGGTTGAGCAGGTAGCCAAGGTCGTATCGGCGCATTGGGGACGGAATTGTTCTGCAACTGCAGCTGCGAATGTTGACGAGGGTACTGAGGATATTGAGGGTATTGAGGGTATTGAGGAGGATATGGTGGCTGTTGCAGTGGAGGTTGTTGAGGAAATTGGTTCCCTAGATGGAAATTCCTCCACCTAGGAGACCAGGAAGTAGGTTGGTGTGGTTGCTTTGTACAGGGATTCCATGAGTTATAATTTTGTATTGCAGGTTGGGAAGGATTCCACTGAGCATAATTTGAAGGGAACTATGTATTCACATTTTGCATATTATTCCAATTGCTCATATTATTCAAAAATGGAAATGAGTCTCGGGGCATACCTTGATTTGGAGGCTGCCAAGGTTTCTTATATGTAATGAAATAGGCTGATTCCACTTCTAGAGTTGATGCTTGCATGACAACCTTCACTTGTGGAAGTGAGGGACACTCTTTCGTGTCGTGGTTCAGCTCACACAGCTGACACACCTCTACTTTGTCAAGCGGGCACTCCCTCAGAGGATGGTTCTTTCTACATCGAGGGCAAAACACACCTAGTTTGAGGTCCTCTACTGCCTGTTTCTGTTTTGCCTTTAGGACATCGATTTCCGAGGAGATAGAGCTCATCATTTATGTTTTAAAATTTTCAAGGAGATTGCATATCTCTACATGGGTGGCTCCTGCATTAGATTACTTCTGATTTCTGTCGAAGACATCGTGTTCTAGCTTATCGCATTTGTCCTGAATGTTGTTCCGGGAGGATCCCCTGGACTACCTTTTGCATAATTTCACAATCTTTCCAAAAGATTCCTTCGAGATATCCCCCTTTCTTAACAGATTTAACATATCTAGACAATCATCCCTAATCCCGCAAAGCAGGATTATCTTGAGCACATCTAGCCCCATGTTCATCTTCCTAGATCTTTGCACGTTGTATAAGAGCCTTTCTACAAAATCCCCTAGACTCTCGTCCTTGTCAAAACCCCAAATTTTTGAAAAAATTCAAAATTTTTAAACTACAGATAATTTTCATAAATGTAGTCAAGTAATTGTTTAATTAGTTATATGTCAATGAATTCATTAGCTGAATTATCTACTTGATTATATTTATCTTATAGAATGATTCTTTTTCAGTTGAATGACTTGTTTTTCTTTGTGACCACAAGGTGGAACTGTCATGATATTCCTGGCTTACTTAGCTTTTGAGCTAATGTAGAAAGTTTTCCTGTTCTTACAGACTTACAGGTAAAAATTTCGGGTAGTGCTTGTCAAAATTTCTAAAGCATTCAGATAAAAGTTCATCGCATAATAATAGCTCAATAAAAGAATATAAATGTTATTCAAATTCAAGTGCTTTATGAGGTAAAACCTTTAAGTCACTATTCTTTTTAAAGGCATCATAGATTACGAGATCCAGTTTTATCCATGCTAAATGACAGTAGCTCTCTTTCTATGATTGTAGTTTATAGTTTTTATTGAGTACCTAACTCTGCGATGTTTACCAAATTTTATCATGGTTGTCGTGTGTACTCGTCTTAAATCTTTCTTTACATGCAGATTAAAAAGATGGCATAATTATTATGTTAAGAGTCTATCTTAGATTATGAATCTTTACCAGGCTTGTCATGTTATATTTGATTACCCCATGGGATAAGAAAGTAATGTGCACAAAAGAGTTTTTATATTTTTATCTTATCTTTCAAAGCCTGGAGTTTTAAAGGAATTATGTACTACTTCAAATAGACTATCATAGTGTTGATAATTGAATTCCTCTGCACATAATTTGCTGGAAAATATTATCTATTTAAAGTTAATATATCATTATAATTTCAATGTCAAGCCCTTAAAAAATTTAAGGCCTAACATGCTCAAAATACAGACTTTACTAGTTTAATGTTTAAACATTCAAGGGTGAATGAGGTTAATAAAGACAAGAAGGTTATTACCCAAAATTGATCTTATGAATTTCTTTCATAAACCTCAACTAGTATAACTTGGATGGAGTTATAGTTGTTTTAAATAAATGATGCCATATTTGTGATAACAAGGGATTATAAGATAGAACGCGCCAATAAAATTTTATGGGTTACTCTTGGGTTAAAGATATATACTCTTTTATTACATCATCCCTTGTTGGTATAATATGCTAGGTAGCAATCTTTACATCCTTGCTAGGTTATATTAGTTTGTTTAAACAAATAGTTGCATACCAAAATAGTATTCGACTTCCATTAATTTTATAAATTTCTTTTATAATATTATAATGGCACACCTTTGAATAGAATTATCACTTGAGTGAATAATTGCTATGTATAAATAAAAGGTGCAATGTATATATGCAAAGGGTTGTCGAATAGACCAAAATCCATGATAAGTTACGGTTTAACCTTTTGCCAAGAGTTATAATTGTGTGAAAGATTATATATTATAATGTATAATGATGGATTATATGATTCCCCACGCCTTTGATGATTTTTAAGGCATAGTTTTATAGTGATCATCCTTTATTTACCATGCAACGTATATGACAGGTTGACCTTGGGCCTAAGGTTATGGTAGAACCTTCGATATAGCAAGAAATGATTGGAGAATCAAAACTTGTGAAAGAACGTTCATTGGGACTATAGACTTATACCCACAGCATGCAAATTATTTGTGGACCAACGTGGCATCGTTTTGGCCATGTGTTGCATAGTTAAAAGCATCGTACTGAACCCTATATTGTCATTAGCTCCATCGCCTTTGGCCTCCTGCCACTCTGCTATGAGGTTCTCTCCTGCACCGTCACTTGCACTTGCTATTGATAGTCTTCTTGCTTGTTTTATTCCTTTTGAGCTCGTCCCAAGTGCATAGTAGAGGAGTGTTGTTACCAAAGTATTTGCTGCTTGGACATATGTCTACGGTTCTTCCTTCAGGGTTCGCCATCATAGCTAGCTCAATCCTGAACCTTTCTACTGTAAGGAGTTTCCTTCCCCCCTTGGCCTAGCACTAAGAATCGTGTTCTTTCATTCCATAGTTGTTGTAGCATAGGTTTTCACCACATAGTAGTGTCTTGGCTGGAAAGAGGTGACGACCCAAGCACATTTACCTGCTGGGCTTGTTGTTTATGTTCTCTATTGCTGTAGGTTGTTTGTTTGGTTATTAACTCCTTCTTTCTCGCAGAATATGAAGGGTTTCATCCTCCTCGCGCTGGTGTTTTCTTTACTGCTCGTGGGTGGTCGCGCATTAGTAAAATTTTAGGTAAGAATCGTTGTTAACCCATTTATTATTTCTACAGATTGTTTTATTTACACAGTTGTCTATTTTTGATAAATGATATTAACATTATCTTTCTTCACTGTCTATAGTTACTGACCTGTCCCTAAATGTGGGTGGTACGAAGCTGTGGCGACTTGCTGGTTCATGGTAAGCCCTGGACATCCATGGTCGTTCACCCTTGTCTGGTCCCTTATGGGACATTTGTGAGTTCATCGCCGTGGCCTGCAACCCTTACGTTTTTGGTTCAATTGGGTTGACCAGTTCGCTGTTTGTTTGTTGATGTTAAACCCTTCGCTTGATGCGGGGCCTCTGGCTTAGGTCGTGACTATAAATTTTGGTTTTGTTCTGATTACTGTGTATATATATATGTAAATGATGGAAAGGATGTAAAAGCCTCACTCTATATATTTTGTTTAAGGCCGTGAGTACATATACTAAATGTGACTCTTCAGTTTGTTAACTCTATTGTACATTTTAATGCTAGTAGGGTTTTACCCTAACTTGAAGATAAATAAGTATTTACAGTTTTACCCTAACTCGAAGATAAATAAGTATTTACAGTTTTCATTTTTGAATAACATCTTTTATTTATAATGTACTTCGGTAATTTGTTGGGTTATTGTTTATATTGAATACTGATAGGTTAGGCTCGGTGAATCGAGCATATTATTCCTCTGTTGGATTAATTTTTCCTGCGCATTATTGCACTTGATTTTTACCCCGTAATATTATTTAAATTTACTTGCTAGGGTTTCTGTACATTGTTTTTATAATAACTTACTTTATTATAGTAGAATTGGTAAATATTTTTATATAATTTTTAATCTTCGAAAATATCAGAACTCCATGTTTTTACTGAAGTACTTATGTATCTGTTAGATACAGCTTTTGAGTATAGAAATTATATTATAATTAATGCTTACTATGATGGGATAAATACATTATTTTATTTACTTAGTAATACTATTCCTATAATTACATATTACCCTTATACTTAGTCCATAGAAGGTGTATAATAAGAAAGTGTTTTTCTGTTATACTCTTATGCTTCTGTACTATATACTTTGTAAGAGGTCCCTTCAGTTTTCTGTATTACTCTATTTAGGTTATAATACTAGTATTTATAATATAAAAGAAAGAATAATACTATCTATGTTTTGACCTGTAAACTATATGTTAGTATTTGTTTAAGTTTCTAAAAGGTAGGACAATAGTTATATAACTTATTTAAATTTAATTTGATAAAATGAAGAATTTATTTACATTGCAGTGTAATTAAAAATCTTACATCTATTAGTTTTAGCTCTAGAAATAAACCTAAAAAAAACATTCTATCCTCCCTCACAGTTTGAATGTTATAAAAGAAGAATACAATAATTATTTATTTTATATAGAAATAAATAACCTATAGAGATGAATGTCATTCTAAAATAACCTGCGATTGCATAATTTAACTTTTATAAATTCTCTTCATTTGTTTTCAAAATAAAATAATAAAGTTACTGAAAATAAAGTTGTACACAAAATCTGTTTATCTATCTAAACCTACTTCTGTTAGTAAAAAGATACAGTTTCTTTCTTCAATTCTAAAATCTTTCAATCAAAGTCCAGGTCTAACCCTAATCATTTTCCATGTACAGAATGCTATTGTTTCTGATAGTAAAATAAAAATAAACATTCTCTTAAATAAACTAACATTTATTCTATAATTGCATCATCCAGATGAGGAAAAACACAGGTAGGGTTTGTTTCTCATTCAGAATAACTTCATTACTAAACAGACATCTATATACAATTCTCTAATTTTTACATCATAAACTGCAAACACATCATTCAATCATACACAGATATTAAAAACAAAGAATAATAGATAGTAGAACCTTTTCTTAAGCTTGGACGACAACAGCAATGGGAGGCCGTTCCTCCCTACCAATTCCTGGAGAGCAAACAAACAGTGACTCCTCAGGACCCCCGATCTTGCTCTGGTCTCCCTGGCTGGAACTAGGTGCAGCAATAATCAAGTACCAGTCTTGAGACTCAATACCAATCCTAAACTTATCGGTCAATTCTCTCAGCTTAGCAAGCTGTATCATACCAAGTTACTGTAATTTATCTCTCAAAACACCTTCCTTACACTTTTCCCTTTTTCCCAATGAATTCCTTGAAGTGCATTCCACCTGAATGATTCTTCTCTTGGAAAATATCTGAGCAGCCTCAGCTCTCTACATTGGGTACCTTTAAAAGATTGCGTAGGTCTTTTTGGGTTAGTTTTCATTTATTGAGCCACCTGCTCTGATCCCACTTTCTTGGGGGATCATGACCCAAAATGTAGGGAAGTTTCCACCTGCAACATAGGAAAAGCTTGAGGATGCTGCCATTTGTCTTTTGCTCTCCACCTAGTTCCTTCCACTAGTTTGACCAGTAACACTCTTATTAACAGCTCTCCCAAGCTGTTGTCTCCACTTTTTATTTATTAAAAATAAAATATTCAGAATTACATTCCACTTCTTTTGACTCTGCTGAGTCATCAGTTCCTACTTAGCATTAAATTTAACATAATGTATTAGGAAATGAAATTAAAACAATTAATATTATTTTACAAAATTGGGGTATGTGACATACACACCCCCTTAAAATGTAGCATCATCCTCGATGTTACTTATTCTTCATCCTCTGCAGTCCCCTGGAACAGATTCGGGTATGCTTCTTGCATCTTACTTTATAGTTCCCAAGTGACCTCTTCAGGACTAAGGTGCTTCCATAGCACCTTCACCAGTCCAATGGTGCAGTTCCGCAGTGTAATTTCCATCCTCCCGAGGATACAGTCCGGTTCCACCAGAATTTCTCCTTCTGGTTCCACCTGTACAACATTCCAATCAACCACATGAGGAGCATTATGAACATATTTTTTTTAAAACAGAGATATGAAAAACATTATGTACTTTCAAGTTAGGTGGTAATGCTAGCTGATAAGCAACTTGACCAATCCTAGACAAAATTTTGAATGGACCACAGTAACGTGGTGCTAGCTTTGCACAACTCCCCAGTTTTAGAGAGCTTTTCTTTGGCCTTACCTTGATGAGCACATGTTCACCTACCTATAACTCCTTTGGAGTTTTTTTCAAGTTTGCTTGACTCTTTTGCCGATCCTGTGCCACCTTCAAATTTCCCTGCACCTACTTCACAATTTCGTCCATTTCCTTCAACAATTCTGGTCCTAACACCAATCTATCTACTGGATTATTCCAAGAGATAGGAGTGTTGGATTTATGTTCATATAAGATTTCAAATAGACTAAATTTAGCTGATGACTGATAGTTATTGTTATATGCAAAATCTGCTAGATCTAAGTAGTCTTCCCACTTACCTGGCTGATCTTTCACATACGTCCTCAATAAATCCTCCAGCACCTGATTCAGTCTTTCAGTCTGTCCATCTATTTGAGGATGGAAGGAGGTAATGAAATTTAATTTTGTATTTAATCCCTTAAACAAGGACTTCCAAAAATTTCCTGTGAATTTAGGATCCCTGTCTGAGATTATAACCTTCGGTACTCCATGTAATCCAAAAATATGCTTCAAGAAGATATCAGCTATATTGGTAGCCTTGTAAGTAGTTTTGACAGGAATAAAATGTGTTGCCTTGTTTATCTTGTCAACTACCACCATAATAGAGTCATTTTGATTTTGATTTTTGGGCAGTCCAATAATAAAATTTCAGCTAATCACTTCCCATTTCCAGCTAGGAATAGGTAAAGGTTGTAGCAAACCAGTTGGATGTTGATGTTAGGTTTTCACCTGTTGGCAGTCTAAACACCTAGCAATGTATTCAGCTACTTCAGATTTCATGTTTGGCCAAAAATATTCTTTTCTTAGCATAGTTACAGTCTTTTGATAACCTGGGTGTCCTGAATATGGTATTTTATGGACTTTGTCCAGAATTAACAACTTAACCTTAGGAACATTAGGCACATACAGTTTATATTTAAATAATAAAAATCCATTTTCATTTAAACTATAACCTTTTATTAAGCTTTCTGTAGGTTATTCCTTGACTGTAATTTGCAATTTCTGATAATTTTCATCTTGTTTTACCCCTTCTTTAAGCTGTTCATTTAAATTAGAAGCATAAGTGTTGATGGCTGTTGTAAAGTTCAGCTTTGCATTTCTACTTAATGCATCAGCCACCTTATTTTCCTTACCCTTTATGTGCTGGATTTCAAAATCATATTCACTCAAGAAGGCTAACCACCTTGCTTGTATAACGTTTAAATTAGGTTAATCTAGAAGATATTTCAGTCCTTTATTATTATTCATTAAAATAAATTTTCTGCCTATTAAATGATGTCGCCACATTTTTAAGGCGTGTATAACAACCACAAGTTCTAGATCGTAAGTTGCGTAGTTCTTTTCATGAATTTTTAGCTTCCTATACTCATAGGCAATGACATGCCCGTCTTGAGTTAGAATACCGCCTAAGCCATCATTACAGCCATCAGTGCATACTACGAAGTCCTTATTAGGATCTGCTATTCTTAGAATAGGTGCACTAGTCAATAAGGTTTTTAATTTCTTAAAACTTTCTTCACATTTTGAGTTCCAATCAAATTTCTTTCCTTTCTTTTGCAAGGAAGTGATCGGATTTGCTATTCTTGAAAAGCCTTCAGTGAATCTCCGATAATAACCGGTAATTCCCATGAACGACCTAACATCAGTTACATCTTTAGGAACCGGCCAATCTTCGATTTCTCGAATCTTTTCAGGATCGACTGAAATTCCTTCCTTAGTCACTACATGACCTAAGTACTGGATTTCATTCTTAAAGAAGTCACACTTGCTAAACTTCATGAAGAGTTGTTGTTCTCGCAACTCTTGTAAAACTATCTTTAGGTTTTCTTTATGTTCTTCTTCCATTTTAGAGTAAATTAAGATGCCGTCGATAAACACGAACACAAATTTATCTAAATACTTATGCATTATATTATTCATTAAGCACATAAAGACAGCTAGGGCATTGGTAAGCCCGAATGGCATTACGACGAAATCGTAGTGTTCATATCTTGTTCTAAACGCTCTCTTGAAAATATCTTCATATTTAACTCTTACTTGATGATATCCTGACCTCAAATCTATCTTTGAAAACACCATAGCTCCACGTAGTTAATCAAACAGATCATCTATGCCAGGCAACGGATATCCATTTTTAATAGTCATCTTGTTTAGCTGACGGTAGTCTATGCATAATCCTATAGTTATGTCTTTCTTTTTAACAAAGATGACTGGTGTTCCCCAAGGAGACACACTTGGTCGAATATACTTCTTATCTATTAACTGTTTTAGTTGTGATTTTAGCTCATTAAGTTCTAAAATGTTCATTCGATAAGGAGCTTTTGAGCTAGGAACCGCACCCAGTACCAGCTCAATAGTGAAATCCAATTCCCTCCTTGGAGGTAATCCTGGAATTTCTTCTGGGAATATGTCAGTATATTCTTTTAAAACAGGAATATCTTCTATTTTCAACTTATTTGTTTCAGTTTTACCTTCCTCATCTGTAATAGTTACTGCATAGGCTTTACATCATTTTCTAACAGTTCTTTTAAGTTGTAAAGTAGAAATCTGTATGATTATAGTTTTTCTAGGAATACCCTTAACCTTTGTTGGTTGTTCTTCACTGTTTAAACACGAGAAAGTTTTATCATAACAATTTAAAACTAACTTATGTTGTTCTAACCAATCCATGCCAATCAGTAAATCATATGAGCCAAGTGGAAAAACATTAAGATTAACTATATTTTTAAATTCATCCATAAGTAAAGCACATTCTTTCACAAAACAAGTTACTTTTCTTTTTTCCCCAGTGGCTAATTGAACTAACCAGGAATTCTCAAACTTATCTACAGACAACTTACATTTCTCCACTATCTGAGGTGCAATGCAACTAAGACTAGCTCCTAGATCAATTAAAATGGTTACAGGGGTTTGATTAATCATACCTTCTACTTCCACGATGGAATTCTAATAGTCAGCTTGGTGGTTCTCCAAATCTGCATTAATTCTAGGCATACTCCTCGCTAGTTCTCCAACGGTCATCTCCTCCTGCACAGTATGAATACTGCTGACTGATTTTTTCCGATTTGGACAGACCGAGGCATAGTGCAGGCCATTACATTCCCAGCACCTAACGGGCTCCTTACGTTCAAAACTCTTGGTAAAAATTTTATGGTTATTTGCAGCTTCCTTGCCCTTAAAATTATTCGAATTATTCGTAGTACCATTTCTATTTCCCTGGAAATTCTTATTGTTAGAATAATTTTTGGTCTTATTATTCTTGAAATTCCTCTGGGGTACAAATTCCTTCTTCTTAAACTCAGGATGATTGTTATTTTTCTTAGCCTTCCAATTGGCTAAGCCTTCTTTCTTTTGGTTCTATTCAAAACAAAAATTATCCTTCCTCATGGCTTCCTCCAGAGTCTTCGAGTTATCATACTCAATTTTGTCCTTAATATGATACGGTAGACATCTGAGAAATTGCTGCACTTTAGGTTTCTCGTCTACTAGGTAAGGTACATACCGAAGCAAGCTTAAGAATTTACTGTTCAAATCCTTCATAGTCATTGAACCTAACTTCAATTCATAAAACTCTTTAGCTCTTTCTTCGTAATATTGCTCGGACAAAAATTTCTTCTTGAAATACCTTTTAAAGGTACTCCGATTAACTTCTTTTTCTCTGATACCCTTGACTCTCTTCAGATCTTGCCACCATATACCAGCTTTTTCAGAGAGGTTATATATTGTCATCCTTGCCTTTAGCTGATTAGAGTAATTATATATATGAAAATATTTCTTCATCCCGAACAACCAGGACTCTGCTTCCTCCCCTTTTTCGGTCTGTCCATTAAAAGTTGGGGGCTTTATCTTTTTAAACTCTCCTAAAATTTCCTCATATGGTCTGTATTTCTTCTTTTTGTCATACAAATCAGCCTCACTACTATCACTAGTAGTATGGTAACTTTGTCATTCACCGAACCCTTCAGATGATGAAATACTTTCAGTTTTTTCCAACTTCATCTTTTTGGATTTTCTTTGATGACTGACATCTTCATATTCTGATCTTCTGCTCCTTCCTTCAGTTTGAAACTTTTCTATTAAGATTTGGTTTAATTCTTCCTGGGCCTTCAAAATCCTCTCATTCTCCCTCTTGACTGATTCCATTTTAGTCTTCATATCTTTTACAGTCTGCAACAGCTCTAAGGAGTTGGAAGTCACCTCTTCTAACATAGGTTCTCTAGGCAATTGTCTTGTTTCTGTGTCTGGAGACTCCTCATGTGCATACTCTCCTAGCTTTTCCATACATTCCTGTTAAACTTCAAAAAAAAGAAATTTTATGTTCTTAACATAAAACAAAAATATATAAGTTAGCATATTATTTTAATTTACTGTTCTATGAAAGCTAGTTGGGCTGCATCAAGGCCTAGTGTTTGAACATTGTGCTCTGATACCACATGTCAAAACCCTAAAATTTCTGAAAAATTTTAAAATTCTTAAACTACAGATAATTTTCATAAATGTAGTCAACTAATTGTTTCATTAGTTATATGTCAATGAATTCATTAGCTGAATTATCTACTTGATTATATTTATCTTATAGAACGACTCTTTTTTAGTTTAATGAATTGTTTTCTTTGCGACCACAAGGTGAAACTGTTATGATATTCCGGGCTTACTTAGCTTTCAAGCTAATGCAGAAAGTTTTCTTGTTCTTACAGACTTATAGGTAAGAAGTTCGGGTGCTTCTTGTCAAAATTTCTAAAGCATTCAGATAAAAGTTCATCGCATAATAATAGCTCAATAAAAGAATATAAATGTTATTCAAATTCAAGTGCTTTATGAGGTAAAATATTTAAGTCATTATTCTTTTTAAAGATGTCATATATTATGAGATCCAGTTCTATCCGTGCTAAATGACAGTTGCTCTCTTTCTCTAATTGTAGTTTATAGATTTTATTGAGTACCTAACTCTACGATGTTTAACAAAGTTTATCATGGTTGTTGTGTTTACTCGTCTTAAATCTTTCTTTACATGTAGGTTAAAAAGATGGCAAAATTATTATGTTAAGAGTCTATCTTAGATTATGAATCTTTACCACGCTTGTCATGTTATATTTGATTACCCCATGGGATAAGAAAGTAATGTGCACAAAAGTGTTTTTATATTTTTATCTTATCTTTCAAAGCCTGTATTTTTAAAGGAATTATATATTACTTCAAATAGACTATCATAGTGTTGATAATTGAGTTCCTCTGCACATAATTTGCTGGAAAATATTATCTATTTAAAGTTAATATATCATTATAATTTCAATGTCAAGCCCTTAAACAATTTAAGGCCTAACATGCTCAAAATACAGACTTTACTAGTTTAATGTTTAAACATTCAAGGGTGAATGAGGTTAATAAAGACAAGAAGGTTATTACCCAAAATTGATCTTATGAATTTCTTTCATAAACCTCAACTAGTATAACTTGGATGGAGTTATAGTTGTTTTAAATAAATGATGCCATAATTGTGATAACAAGGGATTATAAGATAGAACGTGCCCATAAAAGTTTATGGGTTACTCTTGGGTTAAAGATTTATACTCTTTTATTACATCATCCCTTGTTGGTATAATATGCTAGGTAGCAATCTTTACATCCTTGCTAGGTTATATTAGTTTGTTTAAACAAATAGTTGCATACCAAAATAGTATTCGACTTGCATTAATTTTATAAATTTCTTTTATAATATTATAATCATACACCTTTGAATATAATTGTCATTTGAGTGAATAATTGCTATGTATAAATAAAAGGTGTAATGTATAAATGCAAAGGGTTGTCGAATAGACCAAAATCCATGATGAGTTACGGTTTAACCTTTTTCCAAGAGTTATAATTGTGTGAAAGATTATATATTATAATGTATAATGATGGATTATATGATTCCCCACGCCTTTGATGATTTTTAAGGCATAGTTTTATAGTGATCATCCTTTATTTACCATGAAACGTATATGATAGGTTGACCTTGGGCCTAAGGTTATGGTAGAACCTTCGATACAGCAAGAAATGATTGGAGAATAAAAACTTGTGAAAGAACGTTCGTTGGGACTATAGACTTATACCCACAGCATGCAAATTATTTGTGGACCAACGTGGCATCGTTTTGGCCATGTGTTCCATAGTTAAAAGCATCGCACTGAACCCTAGCTTGTCATTAGCTCCATCGCCTTCAGCCTCCTGCCGCTCTGCTGCGAGGTTCTCTCCTGCACTGTCACTTGCACTTGCTATTGATAGTCTTCCTGCTTGTTTTATTCCTTTTGAGCTTGTCCTAAATGCATAGTAGAGGAGTGTTGTTACCAAAGTGTTTGCTGCTTGGACATATGTCAGCGGTTCTTCCTTTAGGGTTTTACCATCGTAGTTAGCTCAATCCTGAACCTTTCTAGTGTAAGGATTAGCCTTTCTCCCTTGGCCTGGCACTAAGAATCGTGGTCTTTCATTCCAGAGTTGCTGTAGCATAGGTTTTCACCACAAAGTAGTGTCTTGGCTAGAAAGAAGTGACGACCCAAGCACATTTACTTGCTGGGCTTGTTGTTTCTGTTCTCCATTGCTGTAGGTTGTTTGTTTGGTTAGTAACTCCTTCTTTCTCACAACAAATGAAGGGTTTCATCCTCCTCGTGTTGGCGTTTGCTTTACTTCTCGTGGGTGGTCGTGCACCAGTAAAATTTTAGGTAAGAATCGTTGTTAACCCATTTATTATTTCTACAGATTGTTTTATTTACACAATTGTCTATTTTTGATAAATGATAATAACATTATCATTCTTCACTATCCACAGCTACCGATCTGTCCCTAACCGTGGGTGGTGCAAAGTTGTGGCGACTTGCTGGTTCACGGTAAGCCCTTGACATCCATGGCCGTTCACCCTTGTCTGGTCCTTTATGGTACATTTGTGGGTTGGTCGCCATGGCCTACAACCCTTGCTTTTTTGGTTCAGTTGGGTTGAGCAGTTCGCTATTTGTTTGTTGATGTTAAACCCTTCACTTGATGTGGGGCCTCCGGCTTAGGCCGTGACTATAAATTTTGGTTTTGTTCTGATTACTGTGTATATATATATGTAAATGATGGAAAGGCTATAAAATCCCCACTCTATAGATTTTGTTTAAGGTCGTGAGTACATATACTGAATGTGACTCTTCAGTTTGTTAACTCTATTGTACCTTTTAATGCTAGTAGGGTTTTACCCTAACTCGAAGATAAATAAGTATTTACAGTTTTCCTTTTTAAATAACATCTTTTATTTATAATGTACTTCAGTAATTTGTTGGGTTATTGTTTATATTGAATACTGATAGGTTAGGCTCTGTGAATTGAGCATATTATTACTCTGTTGACTTAATTTTTCCTGCGCATTATTGCACTTGATTTTTACCCCGTAATATTATTTAAATTTACTTGCTAGGGTTTCTGTACATTGTTTTTATAATAACTTACTTTATTATAGTAGAATTGGTAAATGTTGTTATATAATTTTTAATCTTCCAAAATATAAGAACTCTATGTTTTTATTGAAGTACTTATGTATGTGTTAGATACAGCTTTTGAGTACAGAAATTATATTATAATTAATGCTTACTATGATGGGATAAATACATTACTTTATTTACTTAGTAATACTATTCCTATAATTATATATTAATTTTATACTTAGTCCATAGAAGGTGTATCATAAGAAAGTGTTTTTCTATTATATTCTTATGCTTATGTACTAATATACTTTGTAAGAGGTCCCTTCAGTTTTCTGTATTATTCTATTTAGGTTGTAATACTAGTATTTATAATATAAAAGAAAGAATAATACTATCTATGTTTTGACTTGTAAACTATATGTTAGTATCTCTTTAAGTTTCTAAAAGGTAGGAAAGTAGTTATATAACTTATTTAAATTTAATTTGATAAAATGAAGAAGTTATTTACATTGCGGTGTAATTAAAAATTTTACATCTATTAGTTTTAGCTCTAGAAATAAACCTAAAAAAAACAGTCTATCCTCCCTCACAGTTCGAATGTTATAAAAGAAGAATACAGTAATTATTTATAATATACAGAAAGAAATAACCTGTAGAGATGAATGGAATTCTAAAATAACCTGACATTGCATAATTTAACTTTTATAAATTATCTTCCTTTGTTTTCAAAATCAAATAATAAAGTTACTGAAAAGAAAGCTGTACAGAGAATCTGTTTATCTATCTAAACCTACTTCTGTTAGTAACAAGATACAATTTCTTTCTTCATTTCTAAAATCTTTCAATCAAAGTCCAGGTCTAACCCTTATCCTTTTCCATGTATAGAATGCTATTGCTTCTGATAGTAAAATAAAAATAAACATTCTTTTAAATAAACTAACATTTATTCTATAATTGCATCATACTTCCTTTATATAATTTCACCACCTGTGCTGGAGTACGATCTGGATCACTCCAGATGAGGAAAAATATAGGTAGGGTTTGCTTCTCATTCAGAAGAACTTCATTACTAAACAAAATTCTATATACAATCCTCTAAGTTTTTACATCATAAACTGCAAACACATCATTCAATCATACACATATATTAAAAATAGAAAATAATAGATAGCAGAACCTATTCTTAAGCTTGGACGACAACAGCAATGGCAGGTCGTTCCTCCCTACCAACTCCTGGAGAGCACTCAAACAACGAATCCTTAGGACCCTGGAGCTTTCTCTGGTCTCCCTAGCTGGAACTAGGTGCAGCAATAATCAAGTACCAGTCTTGAGACTCAATACCAATCCTGAACTTATCAGTCAATTCTCCCAGCTTAGCAAGCTGTATCAAACCAAGTTACTGCAGTTTATCTCTCAAAACACCTTATAGTTTTCCCATTTTCCCAATGAATTCCTTGAAGTGCATTCCACCTGAATGATTCTTATCCTGGAAAATATCTGAGCAGCCTCAGCTCTCTACATTGGGTACTTTTAAAATATTTCCTAGGTCTTTTTGGGTTGGTTGTCATTTATTGAGCCACCTGCTCTGATCCCAATTTCTTGGGGGATCATGACCCCAAATGTAGGGAAGTTTCCACCTGCAACATACGAAGTGTTTGAGGATTCTGTCAGTTGTCTTTTTCTCTCAACCTAGTTCCTTCCACCAGTTTGAGTAGTAACACTCTTATTAAAAGCTCTCCCAAGCTGTTGTCTCCACTTTTTATTTATTAAAAATAAAATATTCAGAATTACATTCCACTTCTTTTGACTATGCTGAGTCATCAGTTCCTACTTAGCATTAAATTTAACATAATGTCTTAGGAAATCAAATTAAAACAATTAATATTATTTTACAGAATTGGGGTATGTGGCAGTCCTCCTTCTACACCAGTTTGAACAATTCTTCTCTTTTGTCGTTGGTGTTGCAATATTCCTGATATTTCTCTAGGAACACCTATTTCATTCTATCCCAATTAGTGACAGTTCCTCCTCCTAGGCTCATGAACCAGCGTAATGCGTTGTCCTTCAAGGTGGTATGGAAGAGTTGTAGCTTTTGTGCATCGATGACGTAATAGTAGCTGCGACAGAGGATATTGAATTCAAAAAGAAATTCATCTGGATCCTCTGCCACTTTTCCATGAAAGCGAAGCAACACCGATGGTGAGATATTTTTCATAGGGGCTATCCCTTCTGGCTGCTGAATCGGAAATTGTAGTGTGGCCACTGTTCCTTCAGGTAGGGAGTGATTTTCATGATGATAGTTTTCCCCCATTTCCTCTTCCTCCTCAGATTCATGTCTTTTACTCATCTCCTCTTATATTTTCTCTTCTTTGTTCGTTTGTGCGTTCTTTTCCTCATTCTTTTCTTCGTGCTTTTCTCCATTCTTTTCCTCGTTCTTTTCTTTGTTTCTGCATTGATCAATAATATTTTGGTGGAACTGTGTCCACTCTTATTCAGTTACAACCTTCCCGTAAATGTGGTATATCAGGCCTCTACCAGCAGGTCCATATGTACCAACTTTGTCCTCTTCTGCAGGGATATTTGAGGAAGTCGCGGCTGCTCATGTGTTCTCCACTATGGAGCCTGACATTGGCGCCCCAGGATTGGTAGGGTTTCTTCTGACAGGATTTTCTTGATGGCGAGCCCTAGTGGATGAATCGGTTATGTCAACAAGATCGTCAATGAATGTCCTTCTACCCAATTGTGGACCTCGAACGCGACCCAAGCCACCTGCATTGTTAGTATTTTGTGGGGTTTTGGGAGTTTAAAGATGATCACGCTTTACCCTTCTCGTATTCCTGCAACCCAAATCTTTATAGAAAAAAATAGAAAATATTGACTAGAAACAATTACAAAATGCAACTAATGATGGTGTTTAATCTTTATCCTTCCTCGGCAACGGCGCCAAAATGTCGAGCACCCAATATGCAAGTAGATTACTACCAACGTACAGAGTGTACAATATTTATTGACAACCCGAGAAAGTCTTTTATTTCAAGGATAAAATGCACAGTATATGCTTAATCACAAAGTCACTGCAACTGAACAATACTATCCTCTGTTCAACTATGCTCATCCCAAGAATCTACGTAATCTCATTTATCTTCTAAAAAGTACAACCACAATTACCTTCTAATATGCTTGATCTAAAAATGGAAAGATAAACATCATATCTAAATCACAATTGTAGATGAAAGTAAATCCTATTCACATCCCTGAATGATTAATTCACCTATCCAATCTGATTATTCTAGAAAACCACCAGCGTAAATTGAATATTGATCTAGGAATTCAAATGCAAAGATTAAGCTCAGCTACTCTAGAAAACTGAAGTGTAGGAATGAAATTCAGTAATCATAACAATAAAGACAAGTTGAAAGGATTCATGGAACGACAACTAAATATCTCAGGATGAACAGAGCTATTATAGTTACCACACGAATTGCATAAAATATAGTTACCTACTCAGTCGACTGTCACACTATACCACTACAAATCTCCAAGGAATGCAATCACAACACACTGTAAATACACCCTTACTACAGCTGCTTATGAAATAAATAGAATTAACATAACATCACATGACAATTGAATTAAAAAGTCCTAATTTAACTCAGCAATCTCTGTGGAAGGAAGGCCCAACCTTCACATAGAGATGTTGGCTGAACAAGCGAAAAACCCTTAAATTAGAAGTAACTCCTTGTATTAAAGAACAGAGTAATTACACAATTTCTCCTCACATCTAATACAATGAATGAATTATATGTTCAGCAGCCCCTGGGTCGAGACAATTCTCCATGTCTATACCATGTGGATCGTAACATCCTATCCTATTATGGGGCAGCCATGAAGATCTCTGATCTTCAGGCACCCTAAATGACAATAGTTGTTATAAACATGGCAGGATGAAAAATAGAAAGCACATGAAAACTGTTAATCTCCCCAGGAGTGACAATATGTTTGGATTACGGCTACACACGAACAACAATGTACTATAGATCTCCAAATATGACGCATTATGTTATAGCTGCCTTGTCACAGCTTCGTCCAGGATATCGCACTGGAATCGCATGCCTTGGATGATGATAGGATGGCTGAATATCAGCTTAAGCAGTGAATATCCATCCTTTTCGAGACTTGTTCAGCCCAATCTTCCTGTAGTCCACTTATCTCAAAATACCTTTATAAACCATAATATGTTAGCGCGTTGAGATATACACATCCTTAATTATCACAATAATAAATATTAATAAAATAAAACAATGACCAGTCATACCTTGGTGGTTTGGAGAGTAGATTAGGGATAACATGTTTAATTGGTATGCTGAATGGGGTAGGATAGGGCAAGAAGAGGTATTTAAAGGTTGTCAAAAGAGGCCATTTCTGGGCTCAACAGAACCTACTATACGAAGCCGGACTAATGGGATATGGAAACACCCATTATCGAACATTAAAGGAAATTTCAACTCAAAATGGGCCTCCTAAAATGAACTAATAAAATAATAGTTTAAATAATAAAATAATATTTATTAATTTTGGAGGAAGAAAAGAAAAAAACTACTTTTTTGTTTGTATTTTTGATATGTCTCCCTGTGTTTTTACTCAAATTTCGATTGGGAGAGCTTGTTGGATGCGGAATTAAATTCTGCATCTAACGAGTACCCACTCGACATACTTTTGACAGACCCCACTACCCCAAAAACAAGAAATACCTGAAAAAATGAAATGATGATGTCATCATTCCATTTTTTCGGGCATTTCTTGTTTTTGGGGTAGCGCGGTCCGTCAAAAGTATGCCGAGTGGGTACTCGTTGGATGCGGAATTTAATTCTGCATCCAACGAGCTCTCCTGATCTAAATTTGAGTAAAAACACAGGGAGATATGTCAGAAATACAAACAAAAAGGTAGTTTTTTTTATGATACCTATCCCCAAATTTATATTAAAAAGGTGTTTAAAGACTATACGGTATTTCAAATTTAAAGCAATTTCATTGGCTAACACATGATGACATGGAATTTGAATAAAAGTTAAAAGGCCCATTTTGAGTTGAAATTTCCTCTAATGAAGAGGTGCGTTAAATATACAACACCAGTATATTCTTACGAAGACAAAAGGAACAAACAGGAAGGATTGAGAGCCATTGCACATAGTCCCCACATTAACAAGGGAAAATATTTTGCAACAGGTTTATTCAACTTTCATAAGAAAAAATAGAGGACATGTTTCTAGATGGGTCTCTAGCACATGAACCTAGAAAACTAGGCTAGACTAAAAACTAAGAAAAATTGTCCAAAAACCAAAATCAATAGACTATGGGGTAAATTTGGTTTCGAAAAATACATTAAAAAAACTGAAAAATAGAATTAAAAAAAAAATATGTCAAACATTTTCATATCAACACATCAAGCTAACAGAACAATCAAGGAAGATCTATTTACAACCTGTGCAATCGACTGAGAGCAAGAAATAATTGACACAACCTCGAGAAAGAAGATCATGAAAATGAAACAACAACCAGGTTCGTTCCAATAGAAACTTAAATCTTGCAATCCAAACACCACCACAACAAGGGAAAAATACACAACCACACCCACAACACTCCAATCCACAACAAAAAAGAAACAACATAATAGAAATGCACACCAACAACACACTAGATAAGCAAGTAATGAGTGATATAAGTCAAACGACACGAGGACTTGAAGCAAGAAATAGGAGGCTCTCATGCACAAATAAACCCTAAACTCACAAAGGCTAACAAAAAAATCAAGGCTTCATTAAAACCTAGTTTTAAAGTCCCCACACACTTGAATGAGTCATAAACCACCTACCCAAGATGTATTGAACCATCCAACCATAAAAGTGCCATCAAATTACAATCTGGAGAAATAAATACAAAGGGACCATAATTGAGTCACCTAAGCCCATCATTAAACCCATCTTCGATGAAATAATTGCAGCTTGCACCCAATCCCAGACAAACCATTGAACCACAATACACTAGAGAACAAACCTCCATAGAAAACCCACAACTCCAAAACGGTTCAAAATACACCATAGAAAAGGTATAGAGCATATATACAACCTCTCCTTGGAATTCACCTGAACAAAGGTACACAACAATCCAACCCAATGTATAGACATGCACCACAATCTGCCTCATCATACATACCCATGTCAAAATACAACAAACAACAAAGAGGAAACGTACCCGTGATCTCTATGTCAATCATACAATAGTCATTAAATCACAATATGGAAAAATAAATACAAATGAATCATAATTTGGCCACCTAAACCCATTGCCAAATATTTCTTTGACTAAGTAAATGCAACCTACATCCAAACCTACCCAAACCATTGCACTACAATACACTAGAGAACAAACCTCCACCAAAAAAGCCACAAATCCAATTTTGTTCAAAATCAACCATAGAAAAGATACAGAACATATATACAACCCTGCCTCAAAATCTACCACATCAAGGGTACACAACTATCCATCCCATCTCACAGACACACACCACAATCCACCTCCTTGGACAACCCTACATCGAAATCCACCACATAACAGAGAGGAAACATACCCTATATCTTTGTGCCAACATACTTTGATAAAAGGACTAGCCATAAAACCTTGTTGACACCATCCTATCGCTTATTCCTGGGAAGGAAATCCCAAGAAATGACCTCACCACCTGCAGACCAGTGAAAAAAAAGAAAAAAACATGATTAAAAAAAAACATTAGTCAAACCATAATACACCACAAAAAAAATGAAACAATGGTAATACTGCTTAACATCCTATTAAAGTCCTTCATCAAGGATATAATAATCCAAACGTAATCACATTAAAAAAATAGAAAAAATAGTACAATATAATATTTATTAAATATCTATAATAGTATAGACATAATTATATGCACACAATTAGAAAAAAAGGTAGTATCCAGACATAATCGCATGCACAAAATTAGAGAACGAGTACAAAATGGTATTTATTAATATCCATAATAATCTATGCACAAAATTAGAAAAGTGGTTAGTAAAATCATGTGCTATAACTCAAAGATATAGCAAAAAAATGAAACTAGACATATCAAACAAGAATTAGCAGCAAAGTTGCATATTCCCTGCCTTTACGGTTGAAAGTATCAATGATATATGTTTTTGTGTCCATTAAAATTGAATGGTATATGCTTATTGGAAGCAAAAAAATGCCAATTCGAAATACACTTGTGTGAAGTGATCCATTGTTGTCATGGTTTTGAGGTTTTTATTTAAAAATATCAAATGGAAATACTTATGTGAATCAATCCAATGTTTTCATGGAGAAGAGGATGTTATTAAAAGCTGCAATGGACAAAAATATAAATCATTTTTAGGTATATGGAGATTCAAATTTACTGTTTAAATGGATAAAGAAATCTTTTTTAACATTAAAATTGACATACTGGAAGAAAAAAAATGTCAAATAGAAATACACTTGTGTGAAGCAATCCATTGTTGTCATGGTGTTGAGGTTATTATTAAACGTTGCAATGGACAAAAAAATATAAATCATTTTCAGGTATATGGAGAGTCAAATTTACTTATGAAATGGATAAAGAGATCTCGTCAGATTCTAAATACTTATTTGAAAACTTTGGGTGATCAAGTAAATGCCATAGCAAACTTATTTGAGGTAATTTCTTTCACATATGCTTTCATAGGCAGCTCGGTTGTGAAAAGGAAGGCCCCCAAAATATAGAGATGGTCTTGTCCTAGTAACTAAAGACAATTATAATTGAAGCAGCTTCAGCGAATATGGAAATGGAAAACATTTTGTGTCTGAACCTAGTTGAGCCTGTTATGATTCTTATTTTTGCTTGTATTTAAGTATATTTTGAAGATATGTTGTCACAAATGAAATTCCATGGCCGAGAAGAATGTAAGGCTTCAAGTACTTCAAGCATTCATGAAGTTGGAACATATAGTCTAAGAAATGGATGCACATGACGAATACCTTATTGGAAATTGTAGGTTTTTACAAATGATCGTAAATCTTGCATATTAAGACAATACATCCAAACTCAGTAATACAAAAAATACTTGGCTTTCTGACAAGGAAAAGTGCACTACACCCTTATGCCTTGAACACGATTCTTAGCAACAAAGATTCGGCTGCCATTGAAAACTCACATGGTCAACAAAACATTTGACCACTCTCATCATAGTATCCCAGGCATGTGCACCCAACTTCATCACATTTCATAACAGTCCTCCATAACCACAGAAGGAAATGATATAAAATGAAAAAAAAAACTGGACCTTTTGCCAGAGTATCTGGATTTATAATAAATTCAACATATAGAACATAGAGTAACAAATCATAAGTACGTGGGAAATATCATGCCAGTCTTTGATTAAATAATATAGTTTAAAGTTCTGTAGATGCCAAACATAGATGAACACCTTAAAGAATAAAACATGTTCTTTGCTTCTTTTTGCGTTTCTTTTTCCTCAGTAGTTGAAGAACTAGTGCAAGATCAAAAACAGCCTTAACATTCTGCAATAAAGGTAAAACCAAAATATCTTCATGAAATTTGAAAATAGAAACTGATGCCACTTTGATCTAGGATTGTGTTAAAATGGACATAAACTTAAAAAAAGTTGCAATGAATACAAACAATGAAACAAAAATAATTAGATTTACAAAAAAGAGAACGACTTCAAAACAGAAATGGATAATGCCATTCAACTAAACACCCCTAGATAATTTGTGATAGAAAGGGAGAGGAACATTTTTATACATTGTGTTCAATAAATAGTTGCATGCACTTTAATACAATTCCCCATGACCGTAAATGGATGTTATTTTGGACAGAGAAGCAAATCATCAATAAACAAAAGATCACCAATTACTTAAAAATTGAAGATGGTAATATCTGAAGCAGTGTCATCGAATATGAAAAAGGCTCTAGCTATTCTGTGTCTAGGCCTAGTTCAGCCACGTTATAAGGCCTATCGTTGCTTGTGTTTAATTATGTTTAGCTGAAATGATTTAAAGCGTTGTTCTTAAATATTCTCAGGACTGTAGATGGCTCTTATTTTGGAGAAATAATAGCTATTTGTTTGACTAGTTAAAAATCCTATAGTTTTAAACTTTTGTAAGTAGCAAGTAGCAGGATTTGAATCTAAATGGTGATATCTGTAAGATGACAAGAGGCCTTCATTGCCCCTTTTTTTCTCTGACAATTTCTTCATTGTAACTAAAAAAGAGATTATGCATAAAGAGAATGAAACACACATCAAGGAAATAAGCACTCTTCACAATATATTACATACGAACGAATCAAGAGAATAGAAACTAGATTGAGGAAAATGACTCTTCACAATACACTTACAAAGCAAAAGATAGTGAAACCCACATCAGGTAAAGTAACATGAATCCCCGTGAGTGGGAATAACAGAAGAAACACAATAACATACATATTTTTTGTTCCACAATGGTGTTGTTTCTCCTCGAAAAAAAGACAAGCTAGCTGAAATGGAATCCATTTCTCCCTAAAGAATAGAGATTAAAAACCATAATTGGTCTTTTGAAATGAAAAATAAAAATCTATCCTATATGAATGCAAAATTTCACCCATTTAATTTTTTATTCTATACTGATAAAAACAAACATTGAAGACCACACAAACATTAAAGACCATCCTGCATGGTAACAATCCAATGTTCTTTGCCTTTAGATTTGAAAGTTGTGATATAGAGGATAAAATTATGCAAAGGCTAAAATTGACGAATATGTAAAATTTAAATTATGAGGGAAGAAAGAGGGAAAACATATATGAAAAATAACTTACCACCATTAATCTAGAGAACAAGCGACTACTTTGATGGATCTCAAGGTACCTTTCGTTATAGTATTGAGGATAATTTCTAGGTGGTGTTTCTATAATAAAACAGAATATCTACCTTTACCTACACATTTCAGGTTAAGTAATATAATAATCTTGAATCCATGCTTCTTTATATAAGGAAATAAAGAATTAGATATATGTTTATCCACGATTACTATAATATAGTTAATTCTCCACTTTAGTTGTTTATATTGTTCCTTTTGGACAATAGTGATTTTTGATGTTACTACTTACGACTTACTGCCTCCAATGAGAAAGATATATATTCTATTCAGTATGTGAATACATGTTGTTTTCACCATACCTGTCCCACAAAATTTTGGATTCTGGCAGCATGTATGTAGTGAAGGATTCTATCTCTCAAAGCCAGAAAAGTTCATGATTATTCCAGTGTCAACATGATATGTGTGATAGATATCTTAAGTCTAGAGAGACTTTATTGCCAACATTAAACTTATGTTAAATATCTATGATGGGATTTAAATCAGCATCCATATGCACATGGAAATCCATGGCAGAGCATTGAAATACTAACGTGAAGATGCACTAAGTATTATCAATCATAGTCATCAACGTAATGCTCATATATAAAAGCCACATGGAGGAAGAGATGAGGGGAATGAAACATGGTTTTTTTTATATCTCAATTCTAAATATACAAACACCTATATATCAACTTCAATGAGGATAAATTAGATCAAATCCCACAAGATGGTGCTTTGTTTTTACCTAAAGGAGACAAAAATACAACATGTTTAGTCATCATTTTCAAATAAAAATTTGGAACGGCTGGAAAATCATTTTGAACAACTAGAGGAGGTTTTTGTTCCTAACATGTAAAATAATAATAAACTCTCTCATTTTTCCTAGGGGTTTCACATATTTGGATAATCAAATCCATCTTTGAGCCTAATTTTTGTATCTCAAAATTTCCTTCTTTGGCACATGTTTTTGAAATGCAGATCTAGGGAAAATGAAAACAAAAATCAAAGAAATAAGAGAGGTTTTTGCTCACAATACCCCATTCTACAATAAAATATTTCATTTGATACATAGGTGTCACATATTTGGAGAACCGAATCCATCTCTAAGTCCCAGTTTTCAATAGCCTGTCCCAATTTTTGTGGCAGGAAGTTTCAGAAATTGTTTGTAACTTATTGTTATCTTTGGGATTTGGGAGGAAATTCGATTTCCTAGGGGGATGATTTCTCCCTCACCATATATATGATACATATTGTAACATTTTAAAAAGGCAGAGGGAGTTTCATCCGAGGCCTGAGACTATATTGGCAGAGGCATGTATTACATTTCCTGGGTTATTAAAGATGCCTTGCAGTGATTATGTATGATTGAACCTGTTTTGTTTTAATTTGAATTGATAAATAATGCATGTTGTTCATAATTTTGTTCTGTGTATGATCCTATTCATCTGTACCAAAATTCTTATGATTCACCTGTATGTTTTTCAGTGATCTAAGACAAAGCTGGTTTTTTCCCTACATAAGTTCATGCTCGTAACTTTATACCTTTGTTTATTTTGTTTGTGCATTCTATGTTTGTTATATCTTGTATATTTTCCATATCTTTGTGATATTCATTTGCAACTGAACTCTCAAACTTAATCATCCATTTAACAATTTTAAGTTTTCTCTAAGCTTGGCTCTCTTGCAGTCAAGAGTTAACTTTAGTGATAACACATGTCTTATTTGAGATTGACATATCCTGTGTTATTTGAGCTTGACATATCCTATGTGTTTGGATAATAGATTGTTATATATAATTCTAGACTTTAGTTGTTTATACCATTTATCAAGTTCTCTTTGGACAACACTGAATTTTGATGTTACTACTTACTACCTCCAATGAGTCGTAACTACCTCCAATGACCTAGATATCTTTTCAGTATGGTTGAATACATGTCTTATTTGAGCCTAACATATCTTGCGTATTTCCATAATAAATTGTTACATATATATCAATTTTAAAGGAAGTCATTGTTTTAGGGTAAAAAAATATGGATACAAAAATTTAATAGATTGGAATAACAGTGCAAAAAGAGGCTGACAATGCAAAATATAAAAGTATAATGTCCATAAACACCAAACAACTTGAGCTTTAACCTTATAAAAATATACTGTAAAAAAAGATTAAAAAAAAAAGTTTAAAGCATGTCACATCGCCAAATATAATAAAAAAAATTGATTAAAAAGTCATTTTTACTATCTCATTTTGAAAATTTACCAAATTAAGCTACATATTCCAGCCGTAAATTTGTAAGAGGTTTTAAATTGCATCAATACACAATCGTCATGTGTAATGCTTCACACTGTTATAAGGGCTATATGTACTAAACTAAAAACTTCATTTCATAAAACTTTTCCCACCAAGCATCTATATAAGGTAGAGTTAAAATTTTCCTTCATATATTTAATTACAATTTGGTTTTTTATTTTCAGATATTTAATTAGAATTTGAATCTTCACTTTCGTTCACTTTATTGATTTCACCCATATTAGTACTAAGCTAGGAAATTAAGAAATTCACTTGAGAAAACTTTTCAAGCATGCATCCATGAGGTAGAGTTAAAATTTGCATATTGATTTGCATTCACTTTATTGATTAAGAATAGTTAAATTAATTAACATCCACTTTAAAGTTTAAACATAAGCTAACCAAAATTGTTTTTAACAATAATAGAAAAGATTTAAAAATGGAAATTTTTGAAAAATAGTATTTAGTTATATTTAATATAAAATCATGACTACACAATTTTATTTAAATAACCACTACATAAATTTACAATATACATTTATATATTCATTATAGGTAAGGTAAAATGTTCACATAATGTAGTGCTCCATTTTGTTGGAATCTGTTATTACTAAACTATATTATTGTTTGAGGGAATTTTACCACAAATTGGGGAAATTAAGGCCAGCAATAGATTAATTTTACTCACAACAATTAACAATTGATCATGTAAAATTGCTCACAAAAGAGACTAAAAATGGAGTTGTAACACTAAACTGTATTATGTAAGTGTACAATAGCCAACCCTGTAATAACATAGGCTGCTGAATAAATAGAATACATCAGGAAATCGAATGCATGAGGAAGCATCCAAATCTAGCATAAAGCGGGCTTACCAAAAATAAGCAAATCCCCCATAGGTGTAAAAAGCTGATCCCAAATCTGTCATGGAGCTCACGAATTGGCAAAAAGGCATAGGCAAGCTAAAGAGTGGTGGAATGGCAGCTCATACATGCTTTTGCATAGATAAAAGAGAGGAGGATGTGTAGGACAAAAAACAAGTCAACCTCACCTAGTCTAGCTTTTCCTTTTGCCTTAAAACATTGAAAAAGCAGGCAATAAAGCAGAAAAAACAGAAGGGTGCCTAGGAGGCCAGGAATAAAGCAGATTTGATTCCTAAGGCTTTCCCAAGTGCTACATGAGTCAAAGATGGAAAGTTTGACCTCTATGGATAGGCAAATAGCAACTTGCACAAGGTGGGACACATGAACTAGGCAAATAAGACAAAAATAAATGAATTAATGTCTAAGTGGGTAAACTATGGGTTGATTATTCTAACACCCCCCCCCTTAAGCCTGACTTTATGAGTAATATATCAAAAATATAGGGCCTAGCAACAAGGCTTAGTCACCCTTTACATACTGCATGTCTAAATAAACAAGGAAAGAGGAAAACCCAACTTGGGAAAATCCTCCCTTAAACATGGACTGTAAACAAAATTGTAGAATATTGTCTTCACTCATGCTTTCATAGCATGATTAGCAATCCCCAGCAGTGATTTGAGATTGCTGAAGGTCTTCTCACAAAATGCTTTGGTGAATATATCAGCTACTTGTTCTAAAGATGAATAGAAGAGTAGGTGAATGGTGCCATCATGCACAAGTTCTCTGATGTAGTGCATATGGATCTCAATGTGTCTGGTTCTCTACTTCTGAACTGGATCCTTGCAGATTCGAATGGTACTCTGGTTATCACAGTAGATGGTAGTTGAGTACTCAGGTTTGAAACCACACTCTCCAAGTAAACCCTGCAACCATAAACATTGAGTTGCTGCATTAACAACTCCTCTGTACTCTGCTTCTATAGAAGAGAGTGCAATGGCACTCTGTTTCTTGCTTGACCAACTAATTGGCCTTTCTGCAAGCATGAACACATATCCTGAAGTGGACTTTCTGTCTGTGCTATCACCTGCCCAATCACTGTCAGTAAATCCAATCAACTCAAGATCAGATTTTGCTTTATAGAAGATCCCATGTGTCCTTGTTCCCTGAACAAAGTTAAGGATCCTTTTGGCTGCTTTCCAATGGATCTCTTGAGGCTGATCCATGAATATAGAAGCCACACTTACTGCATAACAAATATCAGGTCGATTATATGTCAGATACAACAAACAGCCAATCAATTGCCTATACAGTGTATTGTTTGCCATCGGTGAAGAATCAGCTTCTTCCAGCTTCACTCCTGAAAGGAAAGGAGTTTTGGTTGCTTTCCAATCCTTCATTTTGAATTTTTTCAGCAATTCCAAGGCATATTCGGAATGGTTCACCTTGATTCCAGATTTGGTTTGAGAGATCTCAAGCCCCAAAAATTGACTTAAGAGCCCCAAATCTCTCATGGAGAAGGCTTGGTTCATAGCTCCTTTTAAGGAAGCAATCTCATCCTGTGAGCTTTCTGTAATGAGGAGGTCATCAACATATAACACAATGATCATTAATGAACCATTAACTAAATTCAAATAGACATTTGGATCTGATTTGCACCGAACAAAATTCAGTGATAGCAAGAAGCTATCAATCTTCGCATACCAAGCCCTGGGGGCTTGCTTTAGCCCATACAATGACTTTCTCAACCTGCACACAAGAGAAGGGTTAGTAGCAAAACCTTGAGGCTGCTAAATATATATCTCCTCAGTGAGATCTCCATTCAGGAAGGCACATTTTACATCCATGTGATGTACCTCCCATTTCCTTGAGGCTGCAATGGCTAGAGCTAGCTTGATGGAGTCCATTTTTGCCACTGGGGAAAAGGTCTCATTGTAATCTATGCCATGAACTTGTGAGTAGCCATTGGCTACCAATCTGGCCTTGTACTTCAGTGGTGAACCATCAGCAGCAAATTTGGACTTATAGACCCACTTACACTGTACTAGTTTTCTCCCTGGGGGAAGATCCACTAGCTCCCATGTGTTGCTCTTCTGGAGTGAGCTAAACTCCTCCTTCATGGATGTTTTCCATCTTGGATCTCCTGATACTTCTTCATATGTTTGAGGTTCAAAATAGACCATCAAATATCATTTTTCAACAAACATAGGATCCTTCATGCACAGACCACTCTCAAATTGAGATCTAGTCCTCCTTGGGTCATTGGGATCCCCAGCTAGCTCACCTGCTGCATGTAGTGTCTTGGCTGCCCATTTTGGCCTTGTGGGGCTGTTAGGGTCTGCAATAAACTCATCTCCATCAGAAAAATTAGAATTAGCATGTTCAACAAACTCTTTACTTACTTCTTGAGGTTCAGGTGGTGAAGAGGCTTCACCAACTTCCACTTCTTCAAGGGGTTCTTCTTCAAACTGAACACACCTTTCACTGAAGGCTTTGTTTGTGCTAAAATTTATCAAATTGTACCCTTTTGAATCTTCAGAGTATCCAACAAAAAGACACTCTCGACTTTGGGGCTGCAAATCCTTCCTCTTCTCTGTCGGGATTCTAGCCCATGCCTTTGAGCCAAAAATTCTGAAATGGGTCACATCTGGCTTGTTCCCACTCCATGCTTCGAAGGGAGTCATACCATTAAGATGTTTGTGAGGCACCCTATTTTGGATATAGGCTGCACAGTTGATGGCTTCTGCCCAGTACTTTGGTGGCAAATTTTTGGCCTCCATCATGCATGTTGCCATCTCCTTCAGTGATCTGTTCGTCTTCTCAGCAACACCATTTTGCTGTGGTGTGTAAGGGATAGAATGCTGCATCTAAATACCTACATCTGCACAATAGTTAATAAACTTAGACTTGATATACTCACCACCATTGTCAGATATGAGGGCCTTGAGTTTCCTTCCAGACTGGTTTTCAACCAAAGCCTTAAAGACTTTGAATAGGCCAAAAACTTCAGACTTGTGTTTTAGGAAGTGAACCCAACAATACCTGGAAAAGTCATCAATGAAAGTTAATGCATACTTGGCTTGCTCATAGACATATGAGGGAATGGACCAGCAACATCACTATGGATCAGCTCGAGGGGTGCAGAGGTTCTCTAATGACTAGCTCTCTCAAATTTGTGCTCTGGGTGTTTTCCTAGGATACAGCCTTGGCAGACTCCTTTGGAAAATTTTATCTTGGGCATCCCTATGACCATCTCTTTTTCACTAAGATCAGAAAGATATTTGTAGTTAAGGTGGCCAAATCTCTCATGCCACAGCTTGCTGGCTTCATTAGCATGAATGAGAAGAGCAGAGGGGTTTGAGTAAGGTAGGAAGTGTGAGAACATGTATACCTTTTGAGCATGATTCGCAACTCCTTTTGCAATGACTCTACTAGTTGAAATCTCTGTGATCTCAACTTCATCGGGGGAGAATATGACCTTCTTAGGAGACCCAGTGTGGGTCATCTGGTAAACTGACAGAAGGTTGGAGGCAAGACCAGGGACATATAGCACATTGCTGAACTGACCATGATCAAGATCTATCCTTCCTTTGCCTTTACTTTCAGTGAGAGAGTCATCTCCCAGTATAATAGATGGTCCTTTCAACATATCCAGTGAGGAGAAGGTCTCCTTAGTCGAAACCATGTGTCTTGAAGCTCTAGAATCTATGATAAAACTGGGTGAGCTTGATGTGCCAACAACTAGAGCATGAAATCTCTCTCTGTCATCGGAACTTGATCCTCTTTCTCTCTTCTTTGAGCTTTCTGGGAGGGAGATGCCATTCTTCTCCAAGAGATTGGTCAGCATGTCTATCTGATTTTTCATACAAGAGCTTTCAGTGTGATTGCCCTTATTGCAGTATGCGCACTTGTTCATTTCACCTTTGTTCTTCTTCTTTGGGCTATTCTTCTTGGGACCTTGTTGATCCTCCGGAGACTGTTTCTTGTCTCTTTTTTGCTCAGGTGGCTTTTTAGATTTCTTTTTGCTTTTTGAATCCACCCTCAAATCTCCAACAATCAAAGCTTGATCTTTGGATGGTTTGATGGTGCCCATAATCACCAGCTTGTCATGTTCTTGTGTGAGAGATTCCATGAAATCTGCAAGGCTAGGAATCTTCTAGGTTCGAGCTGTCAGTTTTTTGTCATAGAAGGTCGAAACAAACACTAAATAATCAGGGCCCAGCTGATCATCTTTCTTTTCAATACCACACTGTTTCAGCTGCAAAACTAGTGCTTTGAACTTGGAGAAATATAGCTGCAGGGATTCAAAGCTTGTTGGACTCAGAGAAATCAGCTCATTCTCAATTTGATGTCCCCTCATCTCATCTGTCTTTCCAAAAATATCAGCAAGCTTCTCCCATACTTCATTCGGTGATGTCAATCCATCGATATGGAAAAGGAGGTCTCTAGAAATACTCAGGCACAGGAGGCCATAAGCCTCATCCCTCCTGTTGTGCCATTTTATCTTCTCTGTAGCTGCATTGGGCTCTACTTCTGTTGCCATAGTCACCCTATAGAGGCCTTTGTCTCTCAACAGTATCTCCATCTCTACTTTCCATTCAAATAAATTGAAGGGAGTCAAGATAGTTTTCTGTGATTGATCCATAGCTTAGAAAATATGTCCCGGCTGTCAGTAGAAGGCTCCCAGTCTTTGATGTCGAACCTGCAAAACAATTTTTGAATGAGAGAAACAACCTACAATGGATCTGATACCATGTGGAAATTAAGGCCAGCAATAGATTAATTTTACTCACAACAATTGACAATTGATCATGCAAAATTGCTCACAAAAGAGACTAAAAATGGAGCTGTAACACTAAACTGTATTATGTAAGTGTACAATAGACAACCCTATAATAACATAGGCTGCTGAATAAATAGAATACATCAGGAAATCGAATGCATGAGGAAGCATCCAAATCTAGCATAAAGCAGGCTTACCAAAAATAAGCAAATCCCCCATAGGTGTAAAAAGCTGATCCCAAATCTGTCATGGAGCTCACGAATTGGAAAAAAGGAATAGGCAAGCTAAAGAGTGGTGGAATGGCAGCTCATACATGCTTTTGCATGGATAAAAGAGAGGAGGATGTGTAGGACAAAAAACAAGTCAACCTCACCTAGTCTAGCTTTTCCTTTTGCCTTAAAACACTGAAAAAGCAGGCAATAAAGCAGAAAAAGTAGAAGGGCACCTAGGAGACCAAGAATAAAGCAGATTTGATTCCTAAGGCTTTCCCAAGTGCTACATGAGTCAAAGATGGCAAGTTTGACATCTATGGATAGGCAAATAGCAACTTGCACAAGGTGGGACACATGAACTAGGCAAATAAGACAAAAATAAATGAATTAATGTGTAAGTGGGTAAACTATGGGTTGATTATTCTAACACAAACCTCTAACCTGAAAATGTTTGTGACAATAATCTCAATTTTTAGGAGTTTCTGAGACAGTTCAACCAATGAAGTTACCTAGGAGAACAAACATGATAATAAACAATCTGATAACCCCAGCATCTTTATGGCTAAGTTAAGAATCCCATAGACACTTTAGAGTTCCAAAAATCTCAAAAAACTGTCAACCACAGCTTAAAATGTCTCCTATAGAAAAATGAAATACTTAGTCAAAATGCTTATAACCAAATCCAAAAGAAATAAATCACAGTAAATGTATTCTAATGACAACTTCTGAGAATGTTATTAAACTTGGACATGGGATTGACTTAGCAATACCATCATGTGAGAGTGACTCATAAACTCAGAAAACTCATCACCAAGACTTGGGAAACACTCACAAAACAGAAAAATACATAAAATTTAATTACGTGAAATTTCAGGCCAAAAAATATACATGCTTCCCCATTAAATTCTCTCTAATGTGACCTTCCTTGGCCTTTAGTATAATTCATATGGACTTAATGGGTCATCCCAATTGTTGGGTTGTCTAATGGCAACAAGCATAAAAAAATAATTTGGTTCATTAAACAAAGTTACAAACCAGCTATGTCAACAACAATCATGAATATGGATTCTTTACCCTTGGCTCACTAGGAAGCTCATTGTCAAAATAGGTAGCAATGTGGAATTGTAGCAATTGAGAAAATTCTGTAATAATATGAGTTGGAGCCCCATTCTTTTCTTGCTTCTTCAAATTTTCATTGTGCCTAATGATCATCAAATTTTACAAAACCATAACCTTTGCTTGAACTGAAGACTACTGTAAGAAATGTAGTGATTTCACTGGTATTTTCTTGCTCTCAACCAAGCTACAAATAACAGTAAGTTCTATTTATTGACAACTCATATTTATTTATTTTTACATGATTTGTAACCTTAGATATATATTGGTTATGTTGATCGTCTTAGATTAATCGGGAACGTGAGGGAGAACAGATAGATCGTGCTCTACTACAAAAAAAATTTGCATATTTGTGGATATTGGGATGGATAACATGGATTGCTATTAGACAAACTTTGAATCAGCCATGTTGGAAGAAAATGCTGATGTTTGCATACTACTCTCGAAAGGCTCCTTCATGGATTCTAGAAAATTCATGTCCAGATTATATTCTCAAGGTCTTCCCTAAATTTGGTTTTTGTCATGCAAATTTATAGGTACAAACACTTGTTGAAACTACCTATAAACTAAAGAAAAAATGTGTATCTTCCTACAGGATGAAGAATGCTTGAAGCTTGAGAAAGAGAGAATTAGTCATTATTTACATGCATACAATGAGTAAAATTTAATAGGGGTAAGATTCCATTTGTAAGAGTTCTTGTGAGTGCATAACTTGTTGTCAAACAATTTTCTCATTTTAATTTAAAATTCAATCACTAATGTAACAGAACACCAAAATTGTTTTGACTGTTTTAGTTCAATATTCCTCCCTTCATTTTTTGGTTGTATTTTTGGATATTTATGTGTAGAAAGTAGAGCATGAACTCCTTTCCCAATATGAAAATCAGCTTATTTTGAAGAAACATTCAGGGTGTGATTCCTTGCTAAAGGATGGGAAGGTATGAATTTGATACATGGCTTTGCAATGTACAAATATGAAGTCCCTAGTATGTTTTCTTCTAAATGACATTATGGATTGAAAGTGAGTATTCACTGCAGATGGATGCCTTTCAAGAATGCATAGGTTGTTATGTAGGATACTAGAAGGTCTGGAACCAATGGCCCAATTGTTTAAACAGATACTTCTTTAAGTTGTTTTTGCTTTGCTACTTGATGGAAAATTTCCCTATATGAGATAATTTTTAGAACTCAAAATGATGTTTTGAGAAAATGAGACCTTTTTCAGAATTTTTGTTCCTGACAATTTTCTATGCCTTTTAGCATGTTACTAATGAGGGAACAACGCTTATTAAAGAAGCAGAAGATGCAGCAAGCAATAATAAGGTAACATGTTTTAAAAGGAATATAAAATTGACACCTAACTTAGTAATTAGGTGCATATGAGGCATACAATATTTGTAGGTTGCTACACTTTCGCATGTGTCTTAACAAATCATAGTTTTAAATTAATTCTTTCTAGTTGCTTCGGAATTTTGAAAACATCTTCAACACTTATTATATGATCATCCTAACCAGAAGGATTTTGTGATGCAGGATAGACTCTTCTACTAGTGGTTCATGGGGGGGTACATTCAATTTTCAAGACACATGAGAGGTGGATTCCAGGAGATAACTGACCAAGTTCCATCCTCCACCACCCTAATAATCAATCAAGTGGGGAAAATGATCAATCTCTTCCTACACCTTTCGAAACTGGATGGAGATCTGTAGGTGCAAATTAGCATAAATCATTGAATTGTTAAACTACATGAAATTACTCTCATCCTTAACATATTTTTACATTCATTCCTTAAATTTTAAAATTAAAAAAAAAATTCATGTTAAAGATGCTGTCAAGATGCTTTGATTCAATGGGCTGATGAATCTTATCTCCCAAGAGGACTCCTTTCCCAGAAATATGAAAAGGAAGGATTTAACTACAAAGAAGGTAGGCCCATTCCCAGGATGCTTGAGAAAATACATAGTACCAAAACAATATGCTTGATAGTCTCATTTTTTCCACAGAGCAGGCACTTGGGTTGTGATATTCACAAATAGTGCAACCTATTTAGTATTTCCCAAGCCTATGCCCAACAACATTAGGGACAGAGAAAAGATTGTAACTTTTGGCTCAATGAAATATTTATGGGTGAGATTCAAAATAACCATGCCTTTTTTATTTATTTAAGACACCAAAACTTACTGAGCCTATTGTCAATTAGCAACTTTGCACACAACCAACGATAGCCATGAGAAAACTTGTAATTCTTAAAGGCCTTAAACTGGTTCCAGCGTCAGTCCCTCCACCAGGGCACAAGAACATGCAATCCAATTTTAATAAAGAGATACCAAGGACAAGCCTTTTAAACTTGTCTAATATTATCATGACAGGATTGGCCAAATCTCTTTCAAGTTTGGCTAGCTTTTCCAATCTCTTTCCTGGGAGTCAAACAGATCAGTGACCTTTTGCAGGATTTTTTTGAACAATCAATTGGAAAAAAAACCAAGTTGTTTCAGGTGGAGGGTTGTTGTTGAAGAGGAAAAAAAATGACCACCAAAGGACATGATCATTGAAAGAAGTTTTTGAATGAAGAGAATCTTTCCAATGGAGACTGGATTTGATGGCCTTCTAGGACTAGTATAGGGTAAGCTATTATGTATCTATAGTAACTTGATAATCATTACTTTCTATGCTTGAATGATGAAAAAATTGTTTGAATATCATTATTATCAAGCAATGACAACTTCTTAAAGGGTGCTAGCTCAATAGTAGAGCACCTACCTAATTATAGGCAGCAGGTTGGTGATTCGATTCCTTTGTACCTTATCATAAATTTGTGACTACAAAAACGACTAAATTCACATATATATGACTATTAGTATCTAATTTGTCGTATCTTATAGAGTGACTAACTTTTAGTCATATTTAGCTTAGTCATTAATATGTTATCATCTAGTAGTTTATTTAGTCGTATATTTGGTCATTAATTGTTGCAATCAGTGACTAAATCATTGAATATAAATGAATAAATCAATGACTAATAAGTCAAGCTATTAATGACTAAGTGAAATATGACTAGCTATAAGATAGTGGAAAATAGCTACTATTAGTCACTGACTCAAAAACAGTCGTTTATAGCCCGATTTTAGTCATTTTTTTAGTCATTAATTTCTCATTTTGTACTAGTGTGGATTCTCCGGGACCATAATTATCTCATTGTATCTAAACCTAAATGATTTTCTCGCTTCCAAATAATGATTTCTATCTTTTGAAGAGTTAGTTCTCTCTTGTATATGATGCGTATCGATTCTATATGAACCTCTCCTTCCAGTTCCACGTGAAGCACATCCCAGCAAATAACATGAGTTTTGTTAGAGATATATTTTTTTAACAGAGATACATGCAAAACATCATGAATTATAATATGAGGGGATAGTGCTAGCTAATATGCAACCAATCCCACTCTAGCTAAATTTACAAAGGGATCGACAAATCTAGTTGCAAGGTTGATGTAAGTTCTAGTTCTTAAAGAACTTCTTTTCGGTTTCACTCTTAAAAATACATGGTCTCCTACTTGGAATTCTTTTGTTCTTCTCTTGGTGCCTGCATATCCTTTTTGTCTATCTTGGGATGCTTTCAAATTTTATTTAATCCATTGTACAATTTGTTTTAGATTTTATTTAATCCGTTGTATAATTTATTCCATTTTCTCTAACATTTTTGGTCCCAATGTTAAATTTTGGGTTTCCCCAACTTAAGGGTATTATACATATTATTTCCATAGAGTTCCTTAAAGGGCTAATTTTAAGGCAAGTCTGATAACCATTGTTATATGCAAATTCAACTAAATGCAAGTAATCTTCCCAATTACCTGGTTGTTTCATAACATACATGTTAATGCAAAAATTTGCTCAACATGCTCTGTCTAGCCTACACCATTTGCAGACATCCATCTCCTAACCCATTTTACCCCCACACCCATGTTTAGACTATGTTTTTGTCCCAAAGGCTCAAAAATAATTGAAAAGGGCTTAAAAACCCCCAAAAGAGCCAAAATAGCTGACCAAGGAGCCAAAAGGCTCACAAAGGGGCTAAAAGGCCCAAAAAGGGGCTAGAATCCCTAAAAAGGATTAAATCCCCCAAAAGGAGCTATGAAATAAGGAAAAATGGCTTAAAACCCTAGGTAGGGCCCAAAACCCTGACCAGGGGCTAAAAGCACTAAATGGGAGAAAAAAAGATATAAATAGAGGGGTGGGGGTCCCCATCAAACATGATTCCTCCTTCCTGTTGTTATAATGCTCGTATGAGTACCTTGAGATACCTTTTTCTCTCAAGCTATTCATCCCCCACAACTCCATTTTCCTCCATTTTGCTCATTCCCTTGGTGTGTTGAGTCAAAACACCACCCATTCCCAGCCTATTGAGAGGTAGCTTCTGAGTTTGGGCATGGTGGCACTCTTTCAAACCAGATAGGAAGTTATAATGTTTCATCTTTGTTTTTTTAGTTTATAGTCTGTAGATGCTTTGTTTTTGTTTTATTTATGAATAGTTTGCTGCATCTTGTCTTTTCTCCATTGACTCCACCCTTTCATCCTCTAGAAAGAAGGGAGGTGCAACTGCATGTAGCTAGGGTTTTTCCTTGGCCATAGTTTGGTGACTCCACTAGGTCGATCCCATAGGATCCCTGGCCTTTGATAGGTTTTTGTAGGCTTTTAGAATAGGGTTTGAATAGTTTTGTAGTAATTTTCTTTTGCAGGATTAGTTTATTTCTAGCTTGCATTGATTTATGTTCCTGGTAGAGTCCTCCCAAGGCTGACTCGAACCCGTTCGGACACAGTACCAGCTACTGTCTGCCGTTCCTGGTTCCTTTTTTATTTTTTTTCATTTTTGGGTCCAGTCACCCATTTTGGTCTGAAAGGAGCAAAGGAGCGACCCAGTCACCTGTTTGGCCCCAACAGGAGAGACCTACATCTCTAGGCCCAGTTGCTCCCTATTTCGGCCCAGAAGCGACCCAGTCACCCAATAAGGACCGAAAGGAGAAACCCAATGCCTATTTAGGCCCAAAAAGGGTGATTTTCCTTTCAGGTTTCTTGTCAGTGCTGTTTGGACTGTCTATGTGGCTCAATCACCACTTTCCAGCAGCCAGAAGCGACCTGTTTTTTCTACAAGTAGTTTTTACAATCATTTGTGTATATGGTTAGTTGTTTACAAATGCAAATCTGTTGAATACTTGGTTAAATTTTTGAAAGTTCATTTTATTATTTCAGTCTTAAAACTTGGTGGAAATTAACCTCCTTTCCCAGCCCTTCCTCCTCTACTCAGTCATCACCCTCCGAGGTATTCTGAGATAAGACAAAGGGTTGAGCAAGCATAGTAATAGGAACCTATTCTTGTTATTTCTCTAAACCACTAAAAACAAGTGTCTTGGAAGCTAGAGGGGGTGTAAACTGTTGGCGGTTTCATGGCATTCACATCCTCCCTATTGAGAAACCTTACATTTGAGGAGTGACCTGTGGATCTACAAGTGGGCCTGTTCCCACTTTGATGAGAGCCCAGCACTCCTTCTTGGCATAAGAGGGATACAAAAACATGGCAGTCACACCATAGATTAGCATTTTACAGTTTGATAGTACACTTTGGTTTTGTTCATTTTTACTGGTTCATATGTTACAGGTTGTGTTTCCCATTGCCTAAACTGTGTAGAATTTCCATTACTATTTGCTTGTCACGTGACTAACAAATAATAAAATAAATATAACTCAATACACACATAACCATACCATATAATTCAACCAAACTTGGTTCATGACCCTGAAAGAGCCTTTAAAAGTAACCAATTTACTTTAAATCAAATTTTGTAGTTTGAGGACATAAGTCCCTAATTTCCTTAACCGTGGGAATTTCTTGGGCTATTCCCTAAAAATCATTGTGAGGAGTACCATGAGAACCTTAAAGTAGCTTACCAACAAGAGGAATTTCCAAGAGAAATGGGCAATGACCCCTACCGATTGACTAGAACTCCTGTGACGAAAAAGCCAAGCGATGTCTTCTGGTAGTCTTGGTGGTTGAGTGACCACCTGTAAGCCAATAGGAATCCATTGAAACCATGGCCCAATTTTCATTACCAGTAACTATGAAACATACACCATTGATCCATCACGCTCTTCCTCATGCCTAAGAGGCGATCCACCTCATTTTGGGTCCGTATTCCATCACCATCGAGACCACTCTCGACAGCCCTCCTCAACATCAAAAGGACATACAACCTTTGATTCTAACTTGGATTCCTACCAATTCAAGCCACACTTGCACACCACACTGTCTAGACCCATGGTTGGAGTGAATCTCGACCTCTTTTTGGAGGGACGGTTGGTAGTGAACCCACGTCCATGCCTCAAATTGCACCACAATTGCAGCTAGCGGCCTTATCACTGCTACAAATTCCATGGTGATTCTGCAATCCATTAGTGGAGGACCCACACCAACCCCTACCATTACCACAGTACCTCCATTCATACCTTGGGGTAGTGGCCCTTCCATGACTGTGTCAACTATCCCCATTGTGGGAAGTCAACTTCATGTGCCCCCAGTCACACATGGACATTACATTCCTGCAAACCCAGGCTCCATCGATGCTCCCCCCCTCACCAACCTCGGGTCTAACCTCCCATTCATGGCTCATCTTAACTTTCCTGATTTAGCTAGGTTAACTAATGACCCAATCAGCCACCAACCCCATTGGTCGCCTATTCCAACCAAATTCCCATCAAACATCCCAAAGTTTGAAGGGAAGGCTAGTGAGTGCCCCCAAAATCACATCATGTCATTTCATCTATGGTGCTCTTCAAAGAGCATCATGGATGACTCAATCAGACTTAGGTTGTTCCAGTGTACCCTCACTAGCGTCACAGCCAAATGTTACATTGAGCTACCTCAAGCCTCTTACACAACCTTCAATTCCTTGGCTTTCATGTTCCTGCAGTATTTCCAACTCCCTGTCAAATATGATGAGGGCGTGGAGAACTTGCATTCTTGCCACCAAAATACTTCAACCCACATAGCCGACCACATCCATGAGTTGTGACGACGTCTTAGCTTGTGTAAGATTCAACTTGATGATAGGATCTTCCTGGATTGGTTCCTAAAAACTTTGCTACCACCTATAGCAAAGGACGGCGCATATGAATGTCCCCAATATGAGGAGGAGGCCATCTTCAAGGCCCATCAATTCAACTTGATATATGCTCAGTCTGGATACCTTTACACCATAATTTAAGACCCCCCTCATGCCAACAACTCCTACCATGATGCATCGGGGGCATCCCATGCCGTGGATTGTTGATGTATTTGTAACTTCGGAATGTATTCACTTGTATGAGTCTTATGTGTTTGATTGTTGTTCTTGTTATTCTATCAATTAAGATCCTAAGTTAATGCTAGCTTAAATGATAAAAATCTAACATGGTATCAGATCTAACCTGAGAACAAGACACTATGCAGCTACGGAAAATAAGGATTCTTACTTTTTGGATCTCTCTCCATAGATTTTCAGCAAAAGAAGGATAGGCTGACCATCCTCTCTTGGGCGCATCTTTCTATCGAAGAAGAATCTGATTCTGAGCATTTTTAGTTTTTGACCTGACACTACTGCTAGAAATTAGGGCTTTCCACAGAAGTGGAATTTTTGAGTGAGCCTAGGCATGGATTGATCTCCTCCTCAAAATCAAAGTTTAGAGATCAATATCAAATTTTTTGGTTGGACAGAACTCTGGGAAAGTCAAACCCTAATCTGCTCCTGAACCAGCACTGCAGAAATTCAGCTCCAGTTTCAGATCCAACGTCTTAACCTGGTAAGATCTAAATCTTTTGTATTTCCATTTGAGGTTCTTAGTTAAGATGTCACACCATACCAAGCTTGATGAAAATATTGAGGGAGCTAATAACTTCCAAGCCTAGAAGTATAGGATCTCCCTAGTCCTGGAAGAAAATGAGTTGGACTCCTACATCAATGAGGAGATTATAGTTCCAGAGGTAGATGAGGCTAAGTCCTTACACAAGAAGAAGTTGGTTATGGCTAAGAGGATTATTGCTGATTCAATCAAGGATCACCTCATACCACAGGTGTCCTCCCTAAATACACCTAAAGCTATGTTTGATGCCCTAACCAAACTATTTGAAGGAAAGAACATAAACTGGAAGATGACCTTGAGGAACCAATTGAAGAATGTGAAGATCCAGAATGTGGAGACCATACAGTCATACTTCACAAGGGTATCCCAGATCAAAGAACAACTTGAAGTAGCAGCTGAAGAAGTGGAGAATGCAGATATTGTAATGACCACCTTGAATGGTATCCCTAGGACATGGGACTCTTTCATTCAAGGGATCTATGCCAGAAAGAAGTTAGTCAAGTTTAGCAGACTATGGAAAGAATTCTCTCAAGAATAAGCTCGGATAGCAACTCGAGAAGAAAATATGGGAAGTGAAGATCAAGCTCTCACAGTACAATCCAAGAAAACTAGATATATCCATCACAGAGGTAAGCACTCTCACCAAAGGAATAAATTTAGAAAGCCTAGAGATAGGTCTAAGTACATTTGCTATACATGTGATGAAAGAGGACACTTTGCTAGATATTGTCCTAGAAACAAAAGTAGCTCTCACAAGAAGAAGGGAAACAAGATAACACATCATGCTTATGCTGCAGAGGATGATGAGCCTTCCACAAAGAGAAACATACAAGACAGTGATGATTCTTCAAGTGATGAAGAATATGTTCTGATTTTTGCTCTCATGGGAACTATCACACATGGAAGAAATGATTAGCTCATAGATAGTGGTGCTTCCAAACATATGACAGGATTTAAGGAATCCTTTGTGAAATTATCTGAACATGAATCACCTCACAAAGTGAAACTTGGAGATGACTACCAATATCCAATAAAAGGTAGTGGTGAATCCTCATACAAGCTAGACTCTGGAAAGTCTATCAAGATGAAAGATGTATTGTTTGTACCTAGACTAAATAAGAACCTCCTCTCCATATCTACATTGGATGCAAAAGGAATGAGGGTTGCATTTGTAGATGGCCAAGTCATCATGTGGCCAAAGGGAAAGTCTTTCGATGATGCAATAGTGATTGGGGAACAAGGAGGACTATACAAATTGAAGGGCCAACAAGAACAAGATTTGGTTCATGACTTAGCAGAACCAAATGAGCTTTTGCATAGAAGTCTTGCACATGTGCATTACAGAGCACCACCACTTGCAAGCAAAGCTATTGAAGGTCTCCCAAAAATGTAGACAAAACATGAAGGTGTATGCAAAGGATGTGCAAAAGAGAAGAACACAAAGAAGAAATTTCCAAGTAGCGAGAGCAAGGCAAAAGGAATCTTGGAAATCATCCACTCCTATGTATACTGTCCAATGTCATCCAGTTCACTAAGTGGGTATGTATACTATGTTTCTTTTATTGATGATTTTTCTAGAAAGGCATGGATATACTTTATGAAGAACAAAGATGAAGTATTCAGGAAGTTCAAGGAATTCAAAGCCTTGATCGAGAATCACACATAAAAGAAGATCAAGACCTTTCGATCATATAATGGCGGAGAATTCACATCAAATGAATTCAAAGAGCTATGCAAAGACTCAGGGATTAAGAGGGAGTTATCCACTCCATATAATCCACAACGGAATGGGATTGCAGAAAGAAAGAATAGAATGATCATGGAAGCAGCAATGGCCATGCTTCATGATCAATATCTTCCCATGCATCTATGGGAAGAAGTTGCCAGAACAGCGGTGTATGTACAGAACCGTACTCCACATAGAGTACTCGAGAACAAGACACCTGAAGAAGTCTTCTCTGGAAAGAAACTAGAAGTCATCCATCTCAGAATATTCAGTTGTCCTGTATAGATACACATTCCAAAAGAAAAGAGAAAGAAGTTAGATCCTTCAGGAAAGAAGGGTATATTTGTGGGATACTCTGAAAGCTCGAAGGCTTACAGAATATACTTCCCAAGGTTCAAGAAGATAGACATCAGCAGATATGTAACATTTGATGAATATTCATCCTACATCAAATCTAGGAAGAGACAGGTTGAAGAACGTGAAGAAACAGAAGCACCCAGAATTCATGATACAACCATGAACGAAGAAATTCAAGAAGAATATCGAGAATTATAAGAACCTCAAGAACCTGTGGATCCACCTCAGGAGAATGATCCTCACAAGAGGAAACCTACTTGGGTACATGAAATTATCCAAGGTGCAGAAAGATATGGAGCTTCAGAAGAAACATACAGAGGAAGAAAGAGAACCACGTCCTGCTCCAATTATGTAGAATTGTTATGTGACATTATTGATAAAGAACCTTCCAACTATGAATAAGTGGCAAAAAGGAAAGAATGGAAGGAGACTATGATTGAAGAGTATCAATCGATCATGAAGAATGATGTCTGGGATGTTGTTCCAAGACCAAAAGGGAAGTCCATTGTAACTTCCAAATGGACCTACAAAATCAAGCATGATGCAGATGGCAGCATAGAGAAATATAAAGCAAGATTCGTGGCTCGTGACTTCTCCCAGAAAGAAGGAATAGATTATGAAGAAACTTTTGCACATGTAACCAGATACACTTCCATCAGATCAGTACTTGCTCTGGCTGTAGTGATGAAATGGAAGATACACCAGATGGATGTCAAGAATACTTTCTTGAATGCTGTATTGGAAGAGGAAGTGTATGTGGAGCAGCCACTCGGTTTTGAGACACATGACAGGGAGTCTCATGTGTGTAGATTGAAGAAATCCTTGTATGGTTTGAAACATGCACCTAGGACACGGTACGGCAGAATTGATGGCTTTCTATCTAGTTTGGGCTTTACCAAGAGTAAAGAAGATTTCAACCTTTACTACAAGGTTGAATATGGCAACCTAGTGATACTCCTACTGTATGTGGATGATCTGTTTGTAATAGGTATGGATGGTTTGATTGATGATACGAAGAGGAAACTTGGTGCCGAGTTTGAAATGAAATACTTGGGTATGATGCACTATTTCCTAGGCATGGAGGTGTGGTAGAATGTAGATGGAATCTTCCTTGGACAAGGGAAGTATGCAGTAGAGATTCTGAAGAGATTCGGGATGATGGACTGTAAGGCCATAACCACACATATGGCATCGAACCTGAAGCTATTGAGTGATGCTTCATCAGAAGCAGTTAATGCTATGATGTATCATCAGATGATTAGGTCCTTGATGTACCTGACGAACACAAGACCAGATATTTGCTTTGCTGTGAAAACCTTGAGCCAGCTCCTGACAGATCTGAGACATGTTCAGTTAATTGCTGCAAAGCATATTCTGAGGTACCTGAAGGGTATAGTTGATTATGGGCTCAAGTATGAGGCAAATCAGAAGATTAACTTGGAGGGTTATGTTGATTCAGATTGGGCAGGCAGTGCCATCGATAGGAAGAGCACTTCAGGATGCTGCTTCAATATGGGATTATGTATGATATCTTGGTTTAGCAGGAAGCAGTCATGTGTGGCACTGAGTACAGTTGAAGAAGAATATGTCACAGCTTCTTCAGCTAGTTGCGAGATAGTGTGGATAAGAAAGCTACTGTCTGATTTATTTGATCTCCAGTTGGATGCTACTTGTATATATTGCGACAACCAGAGTTGTGTGAAGTTGTCAGAGAACCCGGTGTTCCATGACAAGTCGAAGCATATTGAGATCAAGTATCACTATATCAGGGATATGGTGTAGAGAGGAGTAGTGAAGCTCCAGTATGTTGCAATGGATGAACATATAGTTGATGTGTTGACGAAGCCATTGGATAGAGCGAAGTTTGAGTACTTCAAGGAGAATATTGGTGTTCTCCAGATCGAGGTTCCCTCCAAAGGGAAATGATGACACCTAGATCCATTTTGACATGGTGAGAGGATTAGGTTCCTTCCATGGTCAAATGTAAGGGATGAGCCATTATGTCATGGTGAGGATTTGGTTCCTTTCCTATCAGATGTGAGCGCTGAGCCATTCTGATGAGACTGTAGGATTTGTTCCTATATGATCATATATAAGCATTGAATGTCATTCTTGGAATGGAGGCACCTAGTCAATTACCAGGAATACTCAGTCTGCGATTAAGGACCATTCTGATATGACTGAAGGATGTAGTCTTACATGATCATATATGAGTGCATGGCCATTCTGATGTGATTGAGGGATGTGTTCCCACTTGATCAAATATAAGGGTTGATGCCATTCTCTCAGAGAATGGGGGAACCTATTCAGTTACCATGAATCCTCAATCTAGGATTAAGAGCCCTTTCGATGTGGTGTGTTTGCACATGGTCGAATGTAAGTGTAGAGCCCTTCTGATGTAGTGTTTTCAAACATGGTTGGATGTAAGTGAAAATCCCTTCTGATGCGGTGTTTTTGAACATGGTTGGATGTAAGTTCAGATCCCTTCTGATGCGTTGTGTTCACACATGGTTGGATATAAGTGCTGATCCATTCTAGTGCGATGTGTTTACACATGGTCAGATGTGAGTGCTGGATCTTTCCAATAAGATGAGGTTAGATGTGAGTTCTAGGCATGCCTTTCTGACAAGTTGAGGTCAAATGTAAGAGTTGGGTAGGCCATTCTATCTTAGGGTCAGATATAAGTGCTGAAGACCTACATGAAGGGTAGGCCTACAACCAACATGAAAAAGGGCTGGCTCTGTAGAACTTCCTGTGACGAGAAGAATCACAAGATAGCACCGATGATGATGTTCCAGACTTGATGATGATCCAAGATCAAGTGATGATCCAGATGTGATGATGATCCATACTTGATGATGATCCAGATCAAGTGATGATCTAGATTTGATGATGATACATCAATGATGATCCAGCAATTGTGATGATCCAGATCCCGTGATGAAGAAGACTTGAAGAAGAAGATGACTTAGAAGAAGACTTGAAGATGAAGATGACTTGAAGATGAAGAAGACCTGAAGATGATGATGACTTGAAGATGAAGAAGAAGATGAAGACAACTTGAAGATGACGAGATGATCTAGTCGATACAAAGAAGAAGACCAGTGCTGAAAATTGTGTCGAAAGAATACCTTCCTAGTTAAGAGGGAGTGTTGATGTATTTGTAACTTCGGAATGTATTCACTTGTATGTCTTATGTGTTTGATTGTTGTGCTTATTATTCTCTCAGTTAAGATCCTAAGTTAATGCTAGCTTAAATGATAAAATATAACACAGATGGCATCATAGGCTCGGTCTCCCATCACTCACAACACCATGCGGCACCTCCTATGATGCCACCACACCTAAGAAACACCCCTAGTGTTTCCCACCCAAACCAAGCTATCGACTACTCAAGGATGCTATCTCATTTCGAAGCCACAAGATCCTACGCACAACCCATGACACAATAGTATTCCCATGCACCAACTTGGTTGGCACGGTAGTATTCTGGATAAATGACCACATTTGTAGCCCCCCCATCTCCCCCAGTCTATTATGCACCACCTATGCAAGCCACTCTAGCCCCCACACCAACTCCATTAGCACCCTTGATACAATATTTTGCTCAGCAGAATCATCCCAACCAACCAGACCCCAATAACCAACAAGGGAAAGGTAGAAATAACCGATCTAGGAATTGGGGTAACAACCAACCACAAGGAGACGACCAACAGCCAAATCCTTCCAACAACACCAGGGAAAACCAACTGGTTCAAAACCCTCAACAACCTAACCCACCTAGATGCAACTGTCCAGGTACACAGGGTTGTAATACTCTCGGTTTTGAGCCTGGATGCATTAAAAGGTACAAGATGTATATATTGTAATTAATCATGGTGTGGAGCTAAAGGCAAAATCCCCACCATTGATTTGGTTGTGTTATGTTTTGGCAATTAGGATCGTTTCCATTGGTATATTGTGCTATCTGGCACATAATAGTTTTGGCATCATGTAAATATGCACATTAATTAAAATGAACCTATAGCCAGCTACGACGGTGCAACGTTAATGAAAAGGGCATGATTTCCTAAGGTTAAGGGAGGGATTGTCTAACCCATGGGACCCAATGGTAGATTTCCATGTGTCAACCACCCATTTAAAACTCATGTTGTTAGTTGGGAGCAGTTATGGGTGGGAAGTGGTGGGTGGCAGGACTGCCAGTCTTTTCCCCATGTACACTCCACCAGCAGGCTCGCTCTTCTCACGCGAAGGGTAGGGGGATGGTCACCATTCTCTCCACTCTTCCACTCACAGTATTCATCTTTTTCATCTCATGCAGGCAGGTGTAGGGTCACCTCTCGACCTTTGGCTGATTCTAGTCTGTGCAAGTTTTTCCCTTCACGCAATGAGTATTGTTTTACCTCACGCGCAGGTCGAGGGTGTGTTCTCCTGTGGCGAGCTTTAAGAGCGGCCTGAGAGGCATGATTTTAGTGGTGTAAGTTTTCCCATGCTGATTTGTGGTTTGCGTATGTGTTTTCCCCTGTCAATGCTGGGATTTTGGCTTCTCTCCCATTTGCAGACTGTGTAATGCTGTCGTTGTTTCATTGTGAGATTGGGGTTGTTGTTCTTCCCCTGGTTTCAGGTTGCTGTGTGTGAAAGTATCTTTTGGGTTGATGCCGAGTTGTTTTGGCCACACTAGGGCCAAGAACAACTCTGATTCACCTTGCTTGGCTTGAGCTGCATTCACCATTTTGGGTTGTCACCCTGTTTCCTTTGGTTTTCTTCACAGAGATGTGAACTGATTGTTTTATTACAGGTATGCAGTGGTTGGTATTTGGACTATGTGGAGTGGGATTAAAGGATATGTATGCTTGATAAACCTGGGTTTGGGAGCCACACAGAGAGATTTAGATGGTTATATTTCTTCTCCACAACCCTGAAAGAGAACTGGCAAGGGAAGTCAGGGCCTGAGGGACTGCGAAGCAGAGAAGGGATTGATTCCTGGTGTCGGGTGTGTTTGGGTGTCTTAGAAATTAGGCTAGCTCCAGTGAAGACATCCTTATCTTTTCCATGAGCATACTAGTTTATCATTCAGCCTTTCCTAGCTCCTTGACGGCCTGATAAACTCAACTGTGTTGACTTGGTTGTATTGTGTATCCTTGGCTATGTGTAAGCCTGCTTAGTCTCTTATTCCTTTGGGAATCATGCCCAGCTCGGGGGTGGTAGTGTTGCTAAGAGATTGATGAGCAAGCTGGCCTATGTTTGGGTGGAACGTTGCAGCGACATAGCTGGTTGCGGGACAAGTTCTTACAAGATGAGTATTCTTGACCATTTCGTCTCTGTAGTTATATTTATTATTAATGAATAATAATGAATATGTTGATGCCTAAATGAATGTATGTGGTTTCCGTTGTGCATATGAATGACCAGACATCTTAGTATGTTTTATGTTTGAGCATTTTATTTCATTTTATATGCATGTACATGTTTATGGGGCTATTTTCCCAGAGGTTTTTGATGTTTTGGTAGTGTCCTCTTCACTAGTTGGAAGGTTAGATACGTTACAGTGTGGTATCAGAGAAAAGGTTGCAGCATGGGCTTGAATGGGCCGTGAAGATGCAGTGATAGAGCCATCATTGTAGAATTTGGGCCTCAAAGGGCCATGAAAGATCAGCTAGCAGAGGTAGGTTTCCTTCTTCCCAGCAGAGATCAGAAATTATGATAGAAAATTTTCTGGAAAAAAAATTGTTGAAAAAATTCTAAGTGACAGACCGTTGGTGCATCCAAAGACTTAGTGGGAAGCCCTTCCGATGCAGCGGACGGACTAGTATAATGACTATACGATATAGTCCTCGGCGACAGGGAAGACTAGTCGATTTGATCGACAAAATTTAGAAGAATTTTGAGTCGATACATCGACCGAGTTTAGTTTTTTGGATCAGTGACAATTAGCTGATCGCACAGCCGACGCGGAGCCCGAAGGAAAAATCTTCTGAGTGTTGAAAATTTTGGGAATTCGGCGAAGTTCATAAGCTATCGACGATCGGTGGAAGAAAGAAAATGCAGACACCGATACGTCGACTCTGTATAGCTAAATATCTCTAAAATGGTGGTGATAATTAAGTGTTCAGATCGTTGATAATTAAGTGATGGAAATGCCGATACGTCGACAGGAAAAAGGTGAAGGAGCCGAGGAGAAAGGAGGAATTTTCATCAAAAATTAGAGGATGAAAGTGTCAATGATACGTCGACGGAGGATAGAATATGTAAGTGCTGAAATAACGACGGAAAAGATAGGAAGTTAGTTGGCAAAGCTACCGATAGCGGCAATGGAAAGAAGATTAAAGAGAAAATTTCAAAAAAATTCTAAGTCATGAAACCATCGATGATCGGTGAAGTTTGGATTTTTGGATCACCAACGATTAGGTGATGAAATCACCGAAACATCATTGCCATCGGCGAAGTTTAGAATATTGGAGCACCGATCGATGGAAGTTAGTTGACAGAACCACTGAAATGTCGGCTCACTTAGTTGGAACCATCGGTGAAATTTAGAGGATGGAGCCGCCGATACGGCAGCGGACGTTGAAAGAACTTAGTTCTTTTGGTTGCTGATGGACATCGAAAAAATTTAGTTGATTGTGCGTCTGCCGTTGCAGCTATCTAATGGACTATCCTTCTGACGGATAGAGGCCCCGACCACTGATGCTGCAGTGGTTAGTTGTTCTGACAGCCAATGAGTTATAGTCCGGGGAACCCACAGTTGGATTGCTACCCGTCGTTGTGGCTGCCATGTGGACGAGCACTCCGACGTTTATAAGTTAGACCGTCGATGCTTCGATCACCGACACACAGTGATTAGGAGTTTCAACCTCCGACAAGGTTATGGCCACAGAAACCATAGAGAGTTCGTTGGCCGCTATTGCGGCTGCCTAGAGAACTAACGGCCCAATGAATAGTGCTCTTGATCACCGCTACTGTGTCCTAGTTCATTTCATCGTCAATACTATAGGGGTTGACTATTCCGATCATCGACAAGGTTAGGGCTACAGAAGCCATAGGGAGTTTACTGTCCACCATTGCAGCTGCCTAAGGGACTATTCGCCCGATGCATAGTGCATCTGATTGTCGATATGCAACAAACCTTGGCCTCGCTGATAAATGGTCCAGAAGGCTCACATCGAAAAACTATAGTCAATGGAACCACCGATACGGTGGAAAATTATTGTTGATAGGGTTGTCGATGACCACCAGAGAAATTTGTTGCTTAGATCGCTGAAGTGTCAGAATTTTAGATGGGACGAGACCCGATCTGAAAAAGGAAATTTTAAGTTTTTTAAAGTGGATTTTTCAGCAATTTCATTGGTTTCAATGAAGTTCTCAGTAGGATTTAAGGGCTAAAAAGGAGAAGGAATTCTAGGTGGCTGAAGTTAGCAATTCAGACCAAAATGCCATTGTGTTTTGCCTAAATTTGATGAAAATCATCATTTTAGAAGTGGTGTGGTTTTCACACCCGAGGTTAGAATGAAGCATGGGGATAGGTGTTGGAAAGCATATCCAACAAGGAACAAGGAGGAATCACCTGAGTTTGAATGCGGAGCTGCAAAGTACTAGTGATTGTTTGAAAAGGAAATGTGTTGCTTTCAATATGGACAAATCTGAGAATTGCATGCCTAGAGGTAGCAAGACCATGAAGTCAAACCAACTGTTGTGTGGAAGAGGAGTTCCATGCAAAGATGAGGGACTTGAAAAGGGAAATTTACTTAAACCCTATCTTGCTAATTATAATTACATTTTATAAGTTTCATGCATGAAATGTATGAGGATATGCCTTCCATGCATAGGATATTACATGTTGGTAAGAGTAGTGAGAATTATACATTTATAATGAACCACTAATGGTAATTATTGCATTAGTGTTGGCACTAGTGGGAAAACCAATGACAACATGGACATGGATGAATATGTTGTTGATGCTGATGAATGTGACCAGCAACCCTATGGAGAAAGGGATAAGGAAACAAGTCCAGAATCAAAAGATGGTGAGAGAATTCTGCAATCTCCTACAAGAGACCAACCAAACTGGTAATGTCAAGGGTGTAAGTAGGATCCATGCAGGTAATGGTTTAATTATGACAATTTCTTGGAGTGGTAAAAGAAAGAGGTTTCATACCATGTGGTTATTTAAAATTTATACTACATCCATATAGAAAGGTATCATGCCTGTATATGATGTTATGAGCCTAGTAGCCCAAAGAAAGTAAGTACTGATGGTCTTGGTTATAGTAATGCATTCTATATGAAGTAGTCATGGTTAGGCCATGCATGGTATGTTTGAATGCATAACATTCCTGAATCAATGCAAGGTACCATTGAGTGGATATGCATTAAAATATTTCATAAATCTTGTGGTTATGCATTGAATAGATGCATATGAAAAGTATAAGTAAATGTTGTAGATATGCATACATAAGTATGGGTGCAAATGTTATGATGAATTGCATGAATGCATCAAGATAGTGCATGTGTCATTATGAATAACTAATGGCTGAAATGATGAATTGATGATCATTCTGGAACCATTTCAAGAGTTGTTATGGGTGCAGGATAGTAAGTGCATGAAGAGGGTAGTCATGATCGATTAGCTGCCAAAAATGCTCTATGGAAGGGAAAGGTGGTACAAATGATGCGCTTGTGAAGTAAGGAGTATCTAAACATTTCATTTAGATTGCATAAATGATGTGACCATACCTTGCAATTTTAGTATGATAATGATTCACGTGAAGTAAAATTAGTTTTGGTAATACTGATGTGATTAAGAATTGAAAGTAATTGAATTCTATAATTTTGAAAATGCTTCAGTGATTGTTGCAGCAATGAAAAAAAAAGTTATATGCATCAAGACTTACCAAGTGTTTGGCTTATTGAAGTTCATATTTCAGGTAGATTGTTTGGGGCATGGCAAAGTGGGTAAGACCATGACAAAGACCGGAATCTACCATGTGTAAGAGCCAAACCTCATGAGACTCTCATGGTTGTGAAAATAGTCTATATGCAGAATGAGTTGTCAATTTGAATTTGTAAATTTTAGATTTGAGAAATTGCTGACAACTACTAATCACTATTGGCTTGCATAGAATTGTGTCAGGAGGACGTGTTGTAAGTGGATTTTCATGTGATTCTAGTAAGCAAAAAATTATAGTGGGAATAGTGGTTTTTCTTACAAGAGACCAACAAATGAGGATCACCTCATTGCTAAGCAAATCAATTTCTGTAGTAGACAAAGTTGCAAGTTCCTATTGAATTTAATTACTAATGTCATTGCTTGGTTATGGAACAATCAATTTGGATTGTATTATCAGATAATGATTGACTATTTGGCTACTTGATGAATGTGCCATGGGTACACATTGTAGGAAGACCATGTGTGATGGCCTAAAGGAGCCAAACTTTATGGGGAGGTTCTCCCCTATCTAGAAAATGGGTTTCGGGTGAAACTCCATTGGACATTTTGGAAATGTCTCATCTGCACTACATGTTTGGTAAGCAACATGAGTGAGATGGTATAGATTATGTCGGTAAGACATGTGTGGATATGAAATGTAAAGAGTTGGGATGGAAAACCGAGGGACTGTCAACTCAGAGAAGGGAGCCCCCATTCCTCCTTAATGAAGGAATACTGCCTCATCAAATGGATAAGTGTTATGTGACCCTAGCTAAGAATATGCATGTCAAATTGTTAAATTCAAAATGCAAAGCATGTTTTGATTTTATTTCCATTATGGAAGATTTCTTGAGTATGAATAGGGCCTACATGGCACACATTGGAAAGGGGTGTACACTTTCTTGATGTCGGATCATGAAAGGGTTTTCAATATTGATTACACCCTAGGGAGTGGATGCACTCCTAGTGTCTCAATACTTGATAGCAAATGATGTAAAATATGATTACAGTTTTAGAGCAATAACGCTGATGAGTTTGCTTATATTGCTTGTGTTGTCAAGCTAAACAAATGCAGTCTGGTGTTGCACACTAAATGGACAATGGCTTGGGCTCATCCTACCCTCTACTGAAGAGCACAAAGAAGGAGACATTCCCAAGGGATGGAAGAGCAGAGAAGGGAGTGGTATCTTGTGTTGTATGGGGTAGTGGAATTGGATCTCACTACTGGAAATGAAACCTGGAAATGGTAATGGTAAAGTTCCAATCCCAGTCAGTGTGAAGGTGTACTGGCTGGACGGTCTGATAAACCCAACTGTAGGTTGGCTTGACTGTGTAATTATTTGATGTTGTGAAAATTGTGGAAATTGTGGTTGGATGGACATTAATTAATTGATGCTATGGAAATTATGGGAATGTTACATTGTTGGATTGACTACCTACAATCTGATAAACCCAACTGTTAGTTGGCTTGGCTGAGTAGCCTGATAAACCTAGTAGTGTATTGGCTTGATTGGCTGCAGCCTGATAAACCCAATTGTATATTGGATTGGTTGGACGGTCTAATAAACCCAACTATAGGTTGGATTGACTGTGCTTGATATATATAAAAGGATGTTGTGAAGCAGCCTATGTGCTGACCTAACATCCAAGTCCATAGGCAATCCCAAGGCTTGCAAAGCGAAGCAGGACCCTGTGGACTAGAGAAGAAACGCACAATACAGATAAGTATTGGATTATTTTGCAATTTCTTTCTTATGAATATACAATGTGTATATGATTTGGTTATGATATTCTAAGCTCTTGTTTAAGAGATAAAAACCATTGAGAATAAACTAAATATGTGAATCTATTCAATGTTTGAATATAGGTATCGCTAGGAGTGAGTACTATGAAAGCATCCTAGGGGTGCATGTGGACATGTGACTGTCTTAAAGAGCTCAGAATGAGCAGTAATGAAAAAGGTTCTAGTGAGACTGGGAAGGTCCTAGCAGTCGAGACAAACTATGTGGAGAGGCTCCATGGTTGAGAGGTATGAAATAGACTGGAGACACTAAGTGTCATGACCAAGAGGGATTGGTCCAGCATTCAGGGTGAAGTGAAAGAGGTTGAGAGCATGAAAACCATAGTGGTGGTGTGGGTTCCAGGATGGAACAAGAAAAAGAGGGAAAAAAAAACTCTTGTTTCTCTCTCTTTCCTTTTTTATTATATATATATATATATATATACTTATGCATTGTGAAAACAAAAGATTGTTGAATGCATGTATGACTGAAAATAGAATGTGTGTATTTGCTTAAAGTAAATTGTGAATGATGGAATAGTTAATTCCCTGCCCAAGAATGGACATGAATGAGCTCATGTGCATGTTGGGAAGGCATGAAGAGTATGAAAGTCTCCTTTAAAAGACTTGGAATGTCATGCCAATTGGGCAATTAATTGACTAATTTTAATGCCTATATTATTCTTGGTCTAACAGAATTTCAATGATGCATTTCACAGGTCAGAAAAGTGAAATCTAGTAGTGCACATTGATCATGGCAGTAGACCAAAAGCTGTTGGACTTAGCTAGAAGTCTTTTTCAAACAATTACCAAGACCTAAGATAATCTTGGAGAAATGGTCAAGATACAGAAAAGGCAGAGTGAGATGAACCACCAGATTTTGAAAGACTCTATTTGTTTGCAAAAGGAGGTAAAAAGCCTTCTGGGAGAAATCTGTAAAGGAAAGGAAAGTGGATCAATGATTGGACATTCATCCAAGCGATCCATTAAGAAATGTTCCAGGCATGAATACTCAAAGGAAATTGAGCAGGTAAAGATGAAGCAGCCAGCGAAATGTTGGAAATGTGGAAAACATCATTACCACCGGGACTGCCCAATGAGGGAACATAAAGAGGGTAGCAGCCACAAAGTTCCTAGACTTGGGGATGAGACAAAAGCTAAGAACCAGCAAGAGAAGCTCGTGGAAGCCGAGGGGCTTGGTCCTGAAAGTTCAAGTAAATAATTGAACGTGGGACAGATCTGCAAAATTTTGAAATTTTGATGTGAAAATTGTATATGTATTCCTATGTATTGGAACACCGAGGACAGTGTTATTCCAAGGGGGAGGGGATTGTAATACCCTTGATTTTGACCCTGGTTGCATTAAAAGGTACATGATGTATATATTGTAATTAATTGTGGTGTGGAGCTAAAGGAAAAATCCCCACCATTGGTTTGGTTGTGTTATGTTTCAGTAATTGGGATCATTGCCGATGGTATATCGTGTTATCGAGCACATAATAGTTTTGGCATCATGTAAATATGCACATTAATTAAAATGAACCTACAGCCAGCTATGACGATGCAACGTTAATGAAAAGGGCATGATTTCCTAAGGTTAAGGGGGGGATTGTCTAACCCATGGGAGCCATTGGGAGATTGCCATGTGTCGACCACCCATTTAAAAATCCTATTGTTAGTTGGGAGCAGTTATGGCTGGGAAGTAGTGGGTGGCAGGACTGCCAGTCTTTACCCAACATACACTCCACCAGTAGGCTCGCTCTTCTCATGGGGAGGGTAGGGGGATGGTCACCATTCTCTCCACTCTTCCACTCGTGGTTTTCGTCTTGTTCATCTCACGTAGGCAGGAGTAGGGTCGGCTCTCAACCTTTGGCTGATTGTAGTCTGTGCAAGTTTTCCCTTCATGCAGTGAGTATTGTTTTACCTCACGCGTAGGTCGAGGGTGTGTTCTCCTGCATCGAACTTGAAGAGTGGCCTGAGAGGCACGATTTCGATGGTGTAAGTTTTCCCCTACCGATTCATGGTCTGCGTATGTGTTTTCCCCCGTCAATGCTAGGATTTTAGCTTCTCTCCCATTTGCGGACTGTGTAATGCTTCCATTGTTTCATTGTGAGATTGGGGCTGTTGTTCTTCCCATGGTTTTGGGTTGCTGTGTGTGCAAGTATCTTTTGGGTTGCTGCCGAGTTGTTTTGGCCCTGCTAGGGCCAAGAACAACTTTGAGTCGCCTTGCTTGGCTTGAGCTGCTTTCACCATTTTAGGTTGTCACCCTAGTTCCTTTGGTTTTCTTCACAAAGCTGTGAACTGATTGTTTTACTGCAGCTATGCAGTGGTTGAGCTATGGACTGTGTGGAGTGGGATTAAAGGCTAGGTATGCTTGAGAAACCTGGGTTTGGGAGCCACATAGAGAGAGTAATATAGTCATCTTTCTTCTCTAGAACTCCGGAAGAGCGCCACTAAGAAGGGAAGTCAGGGACTGAGGGACTGTGAAGCAGAGAAGGGATTGATTCCTATTTTCGGGTGTGTGTGGGTGTCTTAGAAGTCAAGATAGCTTAAGTGGAGGTGTCCTAAGCTTTACCATGAGCGTACCAGTTTAGCATTCAACTTTTCCTAGCTCCTTGACGGCTTGATAAACCCAACTGTGTTGACTTGGCTGTATTGTGTATCCTTGGCTATGTGTAAGCCTGATTAGTCCCTGCTTCCTTGGGGAATCATGCCCATCTCGGGGGTTGCAGTGTTGCTGAGAGATTAATGAGCAAGATTCCCTATGGTTGGGTGGAACATTGTAGTGACGTAGCTGGTTGCGGGACGAGTTCTTACAAGATGAGTATTCTTGACCATTTCATCTCTGCAATTATATTTATTATTAATGAATAATGATGAATATGTTGATGCCTAAATGAATGTATGTGGTTTTTGTTGTGCATATGAATGACTAGACATCTTAGTATGTTTTATGTTTGAGCATTTTATTTCAGCTTATATGCATGTACATGTTCATGGGGCTATTTTCCTAGAAGTTTTTGATGGGTTGGTAGCATCCTCTTCGCCGGTTGAAAGGTCGGGGATGTTACAAGGGCACTCCCAAAAGACCGAACACCTTGAGCAACTGATTCACACAAATAGATCACAGATCAACACACTAATGTTTCTCACATGGTTAAAACCCTCGAGACGAAAACAGTCCACAGCCCCAGCCAAATAGCTACTTGAAGCAATTTATTATGCAAAAGAAAGAAAGTTACATGATCTTCTCATAATCAATCAACTAGCCAAGGACCGTCCATGGCCTTTAAATAGAGATCATGGACCAATCAGGTGTTAAGCCATGGATCATTGGTAGGTATGATCTAAGATAAGTTGAACCGTTGGATCACTTTATGTCTAGAGCATACCGTGACCATTGGATTAAAATATTTACAAATGCATACTAAAGAAACACACTTTACCTAATGGATATATCACACAAGTTGATCTTAACTAACTCCTAAGTGTCTAAATATCCTAACATCCCCCCTTAAGAATAACTTGGGATAGGATTGAAGGATTTACAAAAGTGACACTATTAGGAGAAGGAAGGAGGCATTAGAGCCTATCCCCCCTTAAGGACACATTCCTGAACTCCTAACATAGATCGAAGTTTAGAAAACTTCGCTTCTGTAAGAGACTTGGTGAAGATGTATGTAACTTGATCATCTGTAGGGAAATAGAGCATTTCAAGAACACAATCATGAACAAGATTTATGATGAAGTGCATGTGTAGCTCAATGTGTTTGCTGCATTGATGTAGAACTAGATCATTGGCAGGATTGATGGCATTTTGATTATCGCACCAAAGTGGAGTAGGCTGTTGCTGCTCGAATCCAAACTCTGAAAGGATCTGTCGAAGCCATAAAGCTTCCTGACTAGCATTAACTGCGAATTGATATTTTGCTTCTGCTGAAGAAAGATCAAGAGCTTGTTGTTTCTTACAAGCCCAAGTGATAGGTCTAGATCCCAAACTGAAAACATAACTTGCAGTATACTTTCGATCATCAGGATCGCTGTCCCAATCTAAATTAGTGAAACCAACCAACAATGGTTTTCCCCTTATACTGTAATGAATCCCAAATTAAGTTGTACCTAAAATATATTGAAGTATTCTTTTTGCTGCTTTCGAGTGACTTTCATGAGGAGTTTGCATATAACGGGTAACATGACCAACGACAAAGGAAAGGTTAGGATGGGAGTGAGTCAAGTATAAAACACTACCAACAAGATGACGATACAAGGTGGAATCTACTTCATGGGAAGTACAAGTGGCAAAAAGTTTGACTCCAGACTGGAAGGGAGAAGGGGCTAGTTTACAATATTCCATGTGCAAGCGACGAAGAAGGTCACAAGCATACTTAGACTGGGAAAGAAAGATTCCTTCTTTGGTTTGCAAGACTTGGAGACCAAGAAAATAATGCAAATTTCCTAAGTCTGACATTTCAAAATTTTGCTTCAGACTGGATTTCACATGGGTTATAAGTTTAGGGTCACTACCAGTAAGGATAAGATCATCAACATAAAGAACAAGTATGATGAGATGGTTTCCAACTTTCTTGGTATAGATATTGGTGTCAGAATGGCATCTAGAAAAACCAATGTCAAGGAGAAAGCTATCCATTTTGGCATACCAAGCTCTAGGAGTTTGCTTAAGGCCATATAAGGATTTCTTAAGGAGACAGACAAAGCTAAAGTTATCTTGAACATATCCAGAAGGCTATTCCATGCAAATTTCCTCCTGTAAATCACCATGTAAAAAGGTAGACTTGATATCCATTTGATGGACTTCCCAGTTATGTAAGGCTACAAGGGAAAGAACAAGGTAGATGGAATTCATTTTTGTGACAAGAGCAAAGGTTTCATTGTAGTCAATCCCTTCAACTTGGGAAAAACCTTTGGCAACTAACCTTGCCTTAAGCCTTTCAACACTTCCATCAGATGCATACTTAGTTTTGTAGACCCATTTACATCTAACATGTTTTCTTCCTTTTAGAAGAGGAACAAGATCCCAAGTATTGTTCACCATTAAGGAATGACATTCTTAATCCATAGCTGCTTCCCAATATGGATTTCCTAAAGCTTCTGAAAAGTTTCTGGATCATGATAATCGAAAACTTAATCCAAAAGAGAAGAGTCTCACTAAAATTGAGAATGTTTTTGACGTTGATCTCTAGAATCACTGGCAAGATCACCAGCTGCTTCACATGTTGAACGGACCCATCGAGGAAGCATTGGTGCTGGTGTAATTGGAGGAACATGAGTAGGTGAAGGTGGATTTTCATCCTCATTGTCATCATTAGAAACTGGAGTTGGAAACATGTCAAGGAAGTTGGAAGAAGAAGAATAAGAAGGCACAATCACCAAATCAGGCTCGCAGTCCAAAGATGACACACCCACCAAGTTAGGCTCACAATACAAGATATTTTCATCAAATTTAACATCTCTTCTAATGATTATATCATGTAAATGGGGATGAAGAAGTCTATAACCTTTTACATCTCCAGAATATCCAACAAATATGCACTTTTCACTTTTAAGATGCAATGTTTTCCATTTTTCATCCGAAATGTGAGCCCATGATTCACAACCAAACACACAAAAGTGACTTACATCTGGTTTAATTTTACTCCATGCTTCTTCCAGTGTTCTACCTTGTAAAACTTTAGTGGGTGTGCAATTAACTATGTAATTTGCACAATTTATGGCCTCATCCCAATATTGAAGACTTAGTCCCTTAGATTGGATCATACAATTAGCCATTTATTTTAAAGTGTGGTTCTTCTATTAAGCTACACCATTTTGTTGTGGTGTATATGGAACAGTGTGTTGTTGTTGGATTCCTTGTTCTGTGCAGAAAGTAGTGAACTTGTTGTTAACATATTCTCCTCCATTGTCATATCTTAACTTAATAATTTGATGACCAGATTGTTTTTCAACAAGGGTCTTATAGGCCAAGAACATGTTAAATACTTCGCTCTTAATTTTTAGGAAGTAAACCCAAGTGCACCTGGAGTAGTCATCAATGAAAGTTAAGAAATATTTGAAACTAGAAAAGGATGCAGTTGGAAGAGGGCCACAGAAGTCACTATGCACAAGCTCCAAGGGAACCGAGGCATGCCAAGAGGCACATTTGTTAAAACTGTCTCAATGATGTTTTCCAAGTACACAACCGGAACAAACACCGTCCTTGCAAGATACCATCGGAAGACCAATCACCATATTGTATTTACATAGTTGTTGCAATGAGCAATAATTTAAGTGACCAAATCGCTCATGCCAAAGTTTGCTCAAGTTATCACTATGAGCAACAAAAACTAAAGGAAAAGGTGATGACCCAAAGTTGTTAAATTTGTACAACCTGGTAATATCATCAATAGTTCTAATAGAAAGGACATTTTGAGGCTTTTTAAAATCCTTGATTACAACTTGGTGAGGTGTAAACATCATAGTTTTACCTTCATCCAAATGAGTAATTTGATAGACTAATAACAAATTGCAGGAAATTTTTGGAACACCTAGTACATCACTGAAATAACTATTTTCTATTGGAACTGTTCCATATCCTACAACACTTAGAGATCTATCATCACCAACAAATATTTGCTTGGTGTTACATTCATGCATAGTAGAAAATATGGCTTGATCCTTAGCCATATGATAAGATTCTCTAGAGTCAATGAGCCATTCAATTGAAGTAGAACAAGAATATGCAGTATAAGAGTAACCAGAAGCACAAAGTGCATGTCTATGAGAGGTAGATTCTGAAGATGAATCTAGGCTGATGTGGTGCTTCTTCATTGCTGCTTCTAAGGCTTCCATCATCTTGAAACACTTAGATTCATCATGATTATATTTCCCACAAAAATTGCAATAACGTTCAGACTTCTTTCCTTTTGGCTTGGATCCTTTGTCATTTTTTAAAGAAGGAGCTGACTGAGAGGGTTTGGGACCCTTGTTGTTTGGCTTATTATTGCAAAAATTCTGTTTCTTGGGAGGCTTGGAATTTTCTTTCCTAGATTTATATGCATTGTTAATTATTCCAAGATGAATGAGCTTATCTTTCTCTCTAATTAAGGAATCACAAAAGGATTCAAGACTAGGCTCTTGATAACTAGCTGCAGTCAAGAATTCTTTCATGGAGTAGAATGTAGTTACAAACACAGAATATGCAGGTCCAAGTTTGGAAAGAATATGATAAATACATTGTTTGTCTTCTTTCTTAACCTTGCATTCTGCACATAAGATTCTAAGAGTTTTATACTTAGATAAATAGTCTTGAATGCATGAAAAATCATTTGGATTCAAGGAAATCAACTCATTCTCAAGTTGATGACCCCAAATTTCATTGTGTTTACCAAACATAGACTCCAACTTTTCCCAAGTTATATCAGGTTCATCAATTCCAGATATGTGGAATTGCAAATCAATAGAGATTGACATCCCAATCAATCCACGAGCTTCATCACATCTATTTACCTATTTAATTTTCTTATCATCATCAGTGGGTTCTGTTTCTTTCCCTGAGGTTATCCTGAAAAGTCCCCTACTTCGCAGAACATCCTCCATACGAGATTTTCATGAGAAATAGTTAGAACTTGTAAGTATAATATCACAAGGGGTGGCCATACTATAAAATAATGGCTGAAAGAATAGAAACTAACTGTCCGGATGCAAAGAGCTTGAAAAAAGATGTGGTTTTAAAAAAAATGGCATTGAAAATTGATTCTGGATTATGAAGTTATGCTTGATCAAAGAAAATGTTGAAGATGTCCCCAAAAGTGACGTGGCGGATATTAACTTGACCCACTAAACAAAAGAACCCCCTCTTCCCAAGATCAACCTTTGACAATCACTTTACAATAAAGTTGATTTTAAGTGAATCATTTTTGTAAAATAAGTGATGTTCACTTTTACAATAATGTTACTTTAAATAGTGAGACAATAAATTAAAAGACTTAAGTGACTCACTTTTTATTTTATTTTATTTAAGTGAGATGCACTTTTACAATAAAGTAACTTGAAAATAGAAATTTCATGCACTAAAAAGTAGCTTAATAAGACTTGAACTCAAGACCTATTAAGGAATAAAGCAACTTTGGACCAAGTGAGCTAAGTTTAAAAGGTACGTAAAAGAATGGAAAAGGGAAAGGGGCTTTTCTTTTTTTTACTCTTCTCTCTAATTCTCCATGCTTGCCTTTTTTTCCTGCAAATCACCAAAAAAACAAAAAACAAAAACAAAAAAACTTTTTCCACACAATGGGGTTAGATCTTGGTTAGCTTACCCGGAAAGTCTACATTTTCAAGTTTTCTCGTTGTTTCTGATTTGCCGTGATCGCACAAGGTGCACAGCAAAGAGCATACGTAGCCCAAAAGATAAGAAAAAAAAAATTTCTTTCTATTTCTGATTTGTCGCGATCGCACAAGGTGCACGGAAAAGAGCATACGCAGCCAGGGAAGGAAATAGTCTGAGACTAAAATAGTAAAGATCTAATAATAAAACCGATTAAATATGAGAGATTTAAAAAAAACAAATCTGTCACTGTAACATTATACCTTCATATTTTCCGAAATGGATGTTTCTAGAACAAATGAAAATGGTTTTCGATGAAACTAAAAATATTTCCCAATGGAAACGATGCTCTAGACGCAATGGAACAACTCCCATAGGCCACAAATGCACAGAAAATACAGAAGTAGAAATCCTTTCAAAGTTTCGGCAACACCGATTCTAGATCTTTATCAAAACCGAAAGTGGCTCTTCATAAACGCTCTGATACCATGTCTGGGTACACAGGGTACTCTCAAAAGACTAAACAACTTGAGCAATTGCTTCACACAAATATATCACAGATTAACACATCGATGTTTATCACGTAGTTAAAACCCTCGAGATGGAAACAGTCCATGGCCTCAGCCAATTAGCTACTTGGAGCAATTTATTATGCAAAAGAAAGAAAGTTACATGAGCTTCTCATAATTGATCAACTAGAAAAGGACCCTCCATGCTCTTTAAATAGAGATCATGGACCAATTGGGTGTTAAGCCATAGAGCAATGGTAGGTATGATCTAAGAGAATTTGAACCGTCGGATCACTTTATATCTAGAGCATATCATGACCATTGAATTAGAATATTTACAAATGCATACTAATGCATATTAAATAAACACACTTTACCTAACAGATATATTACACAAGTTGATCTTAACTAACTCCTAAGTGTATAAATATCCTAATAGAAACGATCAGTTACAGACAAACCAATCGTACAAACTATGCAACAGCTACAGTCATTTTACACATCAATGCCCCCTCATGGGCCGTGCCAAGCAAGTTCTTCAGAACGAAGCTCAGCGCAGTACCAATGGGAAAGTTCCAGATCAACCCAACCCAGCACCACCAGGGCCTCCACCCATGGTGCTCCAGAATATGTTACTACTCCAAGGATTGGTAGCAACTGCACCCATTCCCCAACCTACCCCTACATCCCTTGCAACGGCCCCGCCTATAGAGACAGGGGTTCATAACCTAGTAGCCATGACAACTGACGAGGTTAGCTTGGAGACTAGGAGGAACCAGTATGGATCCAGTACTGAAACCATTGACCCATCAATGACATCCATGTCCAATGTCACCAATGTACCCATCCATATGCATACTACCCCCATTGATGGGGCAGCTCGAGGACTACAATTCCCCATGTGGAGAATCGCCAACAACGCCACAGCTAGAGTTGTGATGAACTATAGCATCGTAGATGACTTGGCCCAGTCAACTATGGCCATATCTCTCTAGAAGTGATGAAAACATGCTCGCCTCAGTGGAAAGGATTGTTAGTCGTACTCAGTGCCATAGATCCCTCTGACTCCAAATTGATTACATTCGATTTGGAAAATGGAGAGCCCAGGATTTTGCCAACCATCGCCTTCCATATTCTGGTATCAATATGGAATTTGGTCATGCATCAATGTATTATCGACGAGGGGGAATCCACTTGTGTCATGTTAATGTTGGTTTGGAAAAAACTTGGTTCCCCCATCCTCCAATCGTCAACCACCACATTGCGTGTTTATGATGGCCACCACACAAAATCCCAAGGCATCCTTTCACACATCCCCATATCATTAGTTGGTAAAATGGTATTGATTGACATAGAGGTTTTCAATGTGTAGTTGGATTATAACCTTCTCTTGGAACATAGTTACATGTACACCATGAGAGTCATGGAATCCACCATGTTTCTCCTTATGATGTTCCCTCATGATGGGAATATTATGACAATGGACCAACTAACTTACCATGATCCGCATGGGCTGACTACACTAGCCAATGTTATCCCCACTATGGATACTTCCTTCGATAGCACCATCACTCCTTCATTATTGGCTATAGGACCCAATTTGTTCACTGATATGTCCATGACAACTTATTTCACGTTCTTATCTCCTCCACTAGAACCAAGTGAGACTGTGGATTTGTGCATGATCTCATCCAGCATCGTTGCACCCAAACTCCATCCGCAGCTGCAACCTCATCCGCAGCCGCAACCCCATCCGTAGTCGTAATTGCAACCTCATTCATAGCCGCTACCCCAGCTGCTATCACAAATTTAATCGCTTGGGAATTATTGGGGTTCTCTCTGATTTCATACAATTCCTTTCCTTTTCCCCCCATCTAACATTATGAGTAAGCCAATAATGGCTAGTTTGAACCTCCCAAACCTTACACTGAAAATTCCTATGTAGTACCTTGAACCACCCTCTCAACCCTTGACGCCACAAGTAGTGATGACTCCCATCCAACCCATTGCGGTTGAGTCACGCCCTCCTCCAGGCCTACAAAGAACTCCTCCTCCACCTACACCAACCCCGCCTCACCCAAAGACTAGGGATAGGGGAAAAAACACTAAAGCAGCAGTTGAACCTTAGTAGAGTCCACCATGCGTCATGTGCGATGTACAAGGTCATGTAACCCAAAAATGTCCTAAAATCCCCCTCCTTTGCACACACTTGTATGCCATGGATACAAGAGAGAACGCTCCAGTAGTCGTCCTCCCAAGTGGACCAATGCCCAAGAATAAGTCTTTGAGGAAAAACCATGCATGCACCCTTTGAGGATTGTATGGACATTATTCTCACCATTTCCAAGACTTAGCCAAGTCTCGAACTTCCTTGATTAATATTTGGAAACACTCCCTTGAGTCCGAGATCACCGTCATTGAGGATATCCACCCCCCGATTCCTTCCTCAGACACCATGACCATTTACATGGTATCCATCTCCAATGATCCTTCCACCTTTGAAACCATCAATGATCCCGCAACCCTATCCAATCATTGTTTCAGTAATGATGAGGAAATACTTGAGGCCTTAAGCACTCTTGAATACCCTTGGGACGATATGCACCATCGCTCATTCTTCATTCCCGAAGAACTCGTGTCGTCATCTGACCAGTTTTCAATTGAGACCAAGGATTTTATCCATGGGAAATTCAACTGGTTGAAAAACCCCATTTCAGCACCTAACACCTTTAAAGAGGAAAATATGGTGAATATATCACCTACCATCAAGATCAACATCTCAACCAACCCTAATATTTTTGAAGAGATCATGCTGGGGGCACCCTGCTCTTCTGAAGAAGTCGCTTTCTAGAAGCATTTTTTCAAGAAGTCTGGGACATCTTCACGTGGTCATACACTAAAATGTTGGGCTTGGATCCATCAATCATGGAGAACCACATCGACACATGGCCTAATGTGGTGTGTGTCCTCTAAAAGAAGAGACCCATCCATCCTTCCAAAGCTATTGTGGTCAAGGAAGAAGTTGAGAAACTACACACAACTGGTTTCATCTACCCCGTTGCTTACACCACTTGGGTTTCCAACCCTATTCCCATAAACAAAAAACAGAGCACCATCCGTGTCTGTACAAACTTTCATGATTTGAATATGTCTTGTCCCAAAGACAACTTCCCAACACTGTTCATTGACCAAATCATTGACGCATGGGCCAGACATGAGGTCTTTTCCTTTATGGACGGTTTTTCTGGATATAACCAAATTTACGTAATAACTCAAAAATTCATAAAAATTTAAAAATTTTCATTTCACATAAAATGTCAAATGCCACCGCTAAAGTACCCCTAACTGTCAACAGGTAATAAAACAGTTTGAAAGAGAAACACAGTTTACTCATTTATAATTTGTATTATCTAGAGGATTGTCTTTTAAAAACTGTGTTAGTACTGTTTTCAACTTAGTCATGTTGTAAATTTCCAGAAAGTAGAAAAGGAACTTGGGTGATTCCATGAAGATGGGTAACACTTTTTGGCCAAATTTGGTGATGAAAACCTGATTTTTTACTCATGTGCTAGATAGAAGCCCTCAAAACGCATATATGCCATGTGAATTTTGACTTACAGTAAAAAAACAAATTGTAGAATATTATGTTGGCTTCATAGTGATATTTTTTTAAAAATATTCTGATGTCATTTAATGTGTGAATTTTTGCATTTAATGAACTGTGTGACCTTAAAAATTTGAAGAAGCTAATAAGTGGCTCGTGTCCACGTAGAGTAATTCAATCTTACATTAATAATTTAAAAAAAATAAATATATGAGTATGATCTACATAAAATGCAGTGTGATGTGCATATTTTTTTGTTAATTTTTTTCGCATTATATAATTATTTATTATTTTTCGAAAGTGACCACATTCGATTTCAGCATCGTTTTAAACACATATTTGTCCACGTAAAGGAATTTTTTCTATTTTTTGAAAAATTGAAAAACCAAAGATACCCTTTTGAAGAGGACACGTCGATATGTGATGTGTGCATTTTTAAGAATTTTTTGGCTGTGTATTTTTAACTCTGCGGATTTTTCTTTGAGCTGCTTCGAAGTTGCAGTGTGGTTTTCTAAGTATAAGTTTTAGAAGTAATTAAAAAATAAATATCATATGAATGCCAAAATGCCTGTATGATACCTCAATGGAAAGAAGATTCATTGGTGAATTTATCGGTATCAACTCCGCTCAGTTATGTGCTAGGAATGGCAGGGTTTACACCTCTGCAAGGCACAGGAAGTTTTCCATTTGTTTGAATGAGGGCTAAGTCTGTTTTTTTAAGCCCTCGACCGAGGTATTTAAATACCTCAGTCGAGGTATTTAAATACCTTGACCGAGGTTTTGTAAAGCCCGCAATACCTTGGTCGAGGTATTTAAATACCTCGACCGAGGTATTTAGATACCTCGGTCGAGGGCTTAACAAACCCTCGGTCGAGATATTAAGACCTCGGTCAAGGGCTTAACAAGCCCTCGACCGAGGTGCGTTTTTCTGTTTTTTCCGAAATTCGCTTGCCAAAAAGTGTTACCCAGGTCCATGGATTCACCCACTTGTATTTTACTAATGCTAGGTATACTGTTGATTTCTTTTGTCAAGTAGGGGAAGTTTCTTAGGGATGATCGGGGCTTACTTAGCTTAAAGCTAACATAGTGGAACTGATGGTTCTTTACAGGTTTAGCAGGTAAGCGTATGTTCCAGTAAATTAATATTTATATTCAAGTCAAGAAGATACTTCTCTAGTATGTTTATGATACTAGACTTAAAATGTTTTAACTGCAGCTTGTCTCCATAAGAGGTAATGTTGGTCTCAATTTATTTTACTGTCAAAACTCTGTAATGACGTTTAAACAAAATACATAATCATGGGTTAAAATGCATGATCGATTACTATCAAAACATTTGGGTGATTGAGATTAAATTCTAAAGAATACTTATAATCTTACTAACAGCAACTGTGATCTAGTGTTTAAAAAGGAAGAAACAAAGTTCGTAGCTTAAACTTAGATCACTCAAAGACATTAGATCTATAACACATTCACCCTTATCTTAGGATTTTCTAATTAGCTTCTTTTCTCAAATATAAACAAACTATACTAAATCTTAACTGTATATTCATTGCTAGGAATTTTAGAGTTACAAATGAAACTCTTATATAAATTATGAGAACTACACTTACGTAAGTCCCCAACTACCCATTGTAGTAAAAGAATTGGATTAAGATTATTTTCCTAGCTGAAAGAATTTCTCTTCAAAACTTTTACAGTCTTTTACCTTGAATCCTTTTTACTTATATCTTATAGTTCCAATCCTAGTGAACCCTTCAGCTATAATTTACGCCTTACACAAGGTTGCTTAATAAATATTTTTGAACAAGGTTGTTGGTTTAAATAAATATACTAAGAGATATTATAATGCTATGGTCCTTGTTATCAATTTACTCTTCAACTCTAACCAGTTAAAATACTAATTTCTAGGTCTCATTGGATCACCTTATTATTATAGTTTAACATTAAAGTGAGTCTATTACACATGTTTCAACTTACATTATTTTGTAAAATAACTAGCCCATTTGACCCATAAACAAACCCTAAAAGGAAATTCCATAACCAATCCCTATAGTTGGTAAACGAAGCATCAAAAATAATAAAAAACATGATTAGAAATCTTAGAATGCACAATGTATAAATGATTAAAGGTTTGGGTTTCTAATGATTTTCATGTAGGCTCAAAACTGCATCGTTGACTATATAAATGCCACCCACAGTGAGGAAATAATTTTATGGACACGTGGTGAGGTTTTGTCCATAGCTTGAGTTGACTTAAAAAAAAATATCTTAACACTTCTTTTCACATTGTGAGCAGTCCTTAGACTGGTGCGACCGAGCTACGAGCTCGTGGCCACCATAACCCTGAAATGACCTCTTTTCTGTAACCATCTTCCATCAAAAGTTTGTGAGCTTGTCTCAGTGGGGTAGTAAGGTAGTTTTTCAAAGCTTAAATATTGTTCTAGCTTACTGAGGGTGCAAAAATTGTTTTTCTTCTCTGCTAACTAAGAAAATAAACAGTGGATGGAGTTTATAAAAGAGTACTCTTCGTTTTCATTGGAATAATGTGTGTTTTCTTTTGGGTTCGTGACTCAGCATCTTCTTAGCTTCTGGAAAGGTTTCATTAGACAGTCTCATGTCGCTGGTTTCCACAACTTCATTCACAAAGAAATGCTAACAGGTAAAATCTAAATAGAGTTTTTTTGTTTATCAGCAATGTTAAACTATAACACAAGTTAATTTTACTGCAACTAACACTTGTTTTTCAGTGCAGATTCCTCTTGCGGCAAGGGGGTTAGTTGAAGGCTCAACTCCACCATTCATGGCCATGTAAACCCTGGTAAGCCCTAGTTGCACTAAGGGTTTTTCTCCTGCATTCATGTGGTGGTCCGAATGGAAAGAAACCCTGATGCTAGTTATGGACTCAGCTTGGGTTTTTACTATTGGAATACTTCTAGTTATTTTTGTTTTTAATTTATCAACCCTCAAGGGAATTGTGTGCAAGAATGTTGAAGGCTATTGCAGCCATGACTTGGGGTTTAAGTGACAAAGCCATTACAGCTTAGAAGATGTAAAAATGTTTTTTTTACTATTTAGAACTCCTCTCTAAGTCGTGGTAATGTTGCTCGACCTCTGCCTGGTTAATTAGGTTTTTAAATGGATTTTAATGGTGAATAAAAACACTGTTTACTCAGTCCAGGCTTGTAAAACAATTATAGGGTTTTTACTTTTCATGAATGTAATAGTTGTTGTTTCGTTTTAATGTTTTGTATAGTATATTATTTTCTTTGAATAGGCCCAAGCCTCAGCTGATATTTTTAAAAGGCCATTATACTTATTTTATTTTGTTTTTATCAAATTGTTACAATGATATTTTAATTTAATATCATGTAATTTAGAATGATTTACAGTGCAATGTGTTATTGGAAATTTTACTATTTTAAAGAGTAGAGTTAGTCCTCTGTTTTGCTCAGAAGGGTTAATATTTAAAATACGCTACAGTTGTGTAATAAAATAGAAATTACAGGATTAATTTTTGTTTTGTTTGTCTGTATTTACTTTTTATAAAAATTAATTACAGCTGTTAAATTTTATGAAATAACTTACAGTAAGATTCTGCAAGTTTGTAAATAAAGATGAAACCTATCTTTGGTAAACCCTAGGTAAAATGCTTTGGGGTTTTAAGTAAAACATCGATTACCAGTACAGAATGTAATATGAACTTGGAAATTATTAAATACACCTATGAAGTACTAGCTAGGTTAAAACCCTGGATACTATTTTTACTGTTCCTATATTTGTTTATTTGACTTTATTTATTGTGTTTAGAATAAATATTATTACTAGTAATAGTTTTGTGATTAATATGACTACTAGTGACTAATGTATACTCTATTATTTTCCTGTAATTAGATATTACAGATACTTTCGATAGATAGAGTAAGTACTTCTAGTTTTCTATAAATGAATCACATAAAAACTATGTAAATAATCATTTTCATTTTTCAAAGAGAGTAATGGACAAATCTACTTATTCAGCTTAAAACAACTAGCTGTACTAGAATACTGCCTATACAAGGCGTGAAAAAATACAGTATGGTAATTTATTTCCATTTACTTTTCACTTTGCAATAATACTATTGTTTTTAACATCATCTACAAATCACTAAGTTTATCAATACACAATAATCTTTTTTGCATAAACCCTAATGAAATAATAACATGCATATCCTTGAAAAACTAGTAAACATTTACTAAAAATAGTAAATAATTATAAATAACATGAACAAATAAAAACCTGACAAATGATGAGGTGACAACAGCTTAAGGAGGTTGTTCCTCCCAACCAAATCCTAGAGAAAGTTTAGTCTGCACTTCCTCAGGACCCCCAAGCCTGTTTCCTGGTCCTTCTAGTAGAGTACTGGGTGAAGAATGTATCCTTAAGACCTTCTGTCACCTGACTGGTCAAATTACAGCAGTAATCCAAACCTACTTACAGCAGTAAGAACTTCAGCCTAATAGTTGCATAAGTTCAGTTCTCAGTAGTTAACCCCTCAAACTCACTTCCATGAATCCCCTCCATCGAATTTCTCATGTGCACTTCATTCACACTGAATGATCACTATTCCATAATGAGTCGCCTCAGCTATCTTCAATGGGAAGTTTTATAATAATGCCTAGGTCTTCTAGGTCAGTTTTTACTTAATGAGCCACCTACTCCAATTCCACTTTCTTAGGGAATCATGACCACAAATATAGGGAAGCTGCCACCTGCAACAGTTAGAAGTATTTTGAGGATGCTGCCACTTGTCAGTATACTCTCCACCCAGTCTCCTCCACCAAGTGACCAGTTAACACTCTTTTAACAGCTTCCCTAAGCTGTTGTCTCATCATTTATTTATTCATTAATAAAATATTCTGAAATACATTAATTATTCTTGACCCCACTTGGTCATCAATTACAAACTTAGCATAAAATATAACATAATATTCCTCAATAACATAAAAAAAATTTAGCAAATTGAGGCATGTGACATACACACCCCCTTAATTTATAACATTTTCCTCGATGTTATTTATTTCTCATCCTCAGATTTCCCCTGAAATAGAATTGGATATGCATCCCGCATAGGACTTTCCAATTCCCAGGTGGATTCTTCTGGACTAAGGTGCTTCCATTGCACCTTCACTTGACCAATGGTGCAATTCCGAAGTGAGATCTCCCTCCTTTCGAGGATACAATCTAGTTCCACCAGAAAATCTCCTTCGAGTTCCACCAGCACATTATTCCAATTAATAACATGAGTAGCATCATGTACATATTTTTTTAATACAGAAATATGAAAAACATTGTGAACTCTTAGATTTGGTGGTAGAGCTAACTAATATGCTACATGTCCTATCTTGGACAGTATTTGAAAAGGACCACAATATCGAGGTGCTAGATTAGCACAGATACCCAACCTCAGAGAGCTCTTTTTTGGGTCTCACCTTAATAAAAACATGTTCACCTACCTGGAACTCCTTTGGAGTTCGTTTAAGGTCTGCTTGGCTTTTCTGTCGATCTTGCACAATTTTCAAATAACCTTGTACCTATTTTACAATTAGCTCCATCTCTTTTAACAATTTAGGTCCTTATATTAACCTGTCCATTGGATTACTCCAAGAGATGGGAGTATTGCATTTCCTTCCATACAAAATTTCGAAAGGACTATACCTAGCTAAAACTTGATAATGATTATTGTAAGCAAATTCTACCATGTGTAAATAATCTTCCCATTTACCTGGCTACTCCTTTACATACATTCTGAGTAGATCCTCCAATACCTGATTTACTCTTTCAGTTTGTCCATCAGTTTGAGGATGGAAAGAGGTACTAAATTTTAAAGTAGTATTTAAACCTTTAAACAAATATTTCCAAAAATTACCTGGAAATTTAGGGTCTCGGTCTGAAATTATCACCTTCGGTATTCCATGCAACCGAAAAATTTGTTTTAAGAAAATATCAGCAATATTTGCAGCTTTATAACTAGTTTTTGTAGGTATAAAATAGACTGCTTTACTCCACTTATCAACAACTACCATTATTGAGTCATTTAAGTTTTGATTTATAGGTATTCCCGTGATAAAATCAAGGCTAATTATCTCCCATTTCCAGCTAGGAATAGGAAATGGATGAAGTATCCTAGCTGGATACTGATGCTCAGTTTTTAGTTGCTGGCATTCAAAGCACCTAGCAATATATTCTGGCAATTCATTTTTTGTGTTTGTCCAGGAATAATCCTTTCTTAGCATGGTTATGGTTTTCTGATAACTCGGATGCCATGAATAAAGATTTTTATGAATTTTATTTAAAATTAACAGCTTAATCTTAGATAGATTATATATGTATAATCTGTCTTTATACAATAATAATCCTTTTTCATTCAAGTTTTACCCTGTACTTAGACTTTCTATTAAATTTTCTTTTACTTTTGCTTGTAATTTTCGATAATTTTCATCTTGTTCTATTCCAGCTTCTAGCTATTCTTCCAAGTCTGTCTTATAAGTGCTAATGGCTGTTGTAAAATTCAGCTTTTCATTTCTACTTAATGCATCAACAACCTTACTCTCTGTTCCTTTAATATGCTGAATTTCAAAATCGTATTCACTCAGAAAAGCTAGCCACCTAGCTTGCCTAGAATTCAAGTTAGGTTGATCCAACAGGTATTTCAATCCTTTATTATCTGTCATTAATATAAACTTCCTTCCAATTAAATGATGATGCCACATTTTTAAGGCATGTATAATAGTAGCTAACTCTAATTCATAGGTCACATAATTTTTCTCATGAACCTTCAGCTTCCTAGACTCATAAGTAATTATGTGTCCTTCCTGATTTAATACTCCACCTAAACCATCATTACATGCATGAGTACATACTATAAAATCTTTATTAGGGTCAACAATTCTTAGAATTGGTGTGGTGGATAATAACATTTTTAACTTTTTAAAACTGTCTTCACACTTCTGATTCCAATCGAATTTCTTCCCCTTTTTCTGCAAAGAGGTTATAGAATTTGCAATTCTTGAAAATCCTTCAATGAATCTCCGATAATAACCAGTAATCCCCATGAATGATCAGACGTCAGTTACATCTTTTGGGACTGGCCAATCTTCGATTGCCTTTATCTTTTAGGGGTCAACAAAAATTCCTTCTTTAGTCACCACATGACCCAAATACTGGATTTTATCTTTAAAGAAGTCACATTTACTAAATTTTGAAAAACGTTGATGTTCTCGTAACTCTTGTAAGATGATTTTTAAGTGTTATTTATGTTCTTCTTCAGTCTTTGAGTAAATTAAGATGTCGTCAATAAATACAAACACAAATTTATCCAGATATTTGTGCATTACATTATTCATCAGACACATAAAAATAGTTGGGGCATTAGTAAGCCCAAATGGCATAAGGACAAACTCGTAATGTCCATATCGAGTCCTAAAAACTGTTTTAAATATATCTTCATCCTTGATTTGGACTTGGTGGTATCCAAATCATAAATCAATCTTTGAAAACACCGTGGCAGGACATGTAGTTTATCAAACAGATCATCTATGCAGAGTAATGGGTATCTATTCTTGATAGTCATTTTATTTAATTGACGGTAATTTATACATAGTAGTAGAGTTCCATCCTTCTTCTTAACAAAGATGATCGGTGCTCCCCAGGGAGATACACTGGTCTAATATTATTCTTATCAATGAGTTCTTTTAACTGTGACTTAAGTTCATTTAATTCTAGTATATTCATTTGATAAGGGGATTTTGAGCTGGGCACTGCACCAAGTAACAGCTCAATAGTAAAATATAATTCCCGTTTTGAAGGAAGTCCCGAAATTTCTTCAAAAAATACCTCTGAATATTCCCTTAGAATTGTAATATCTTCCAATTTTAATTTATCTCTATTGTTAGTGTTTCCTTCATTTATTACTATTACGAAAAAAGCTTTACAGCCTTTCCTAACAACTCTCTTAAGCTGCAAACCAGAAATAATTCATACACCTGTTTTTCTCGGGATTCCCCTTACATTTATTAACTTTCCATCGCTATTTATGCAAGTGAAGGTTTTATCAAAACAATTCAAGACCACCCTATGTTGTTCTAACCAATCCATACCAATTAACATATCATATGAACCTAAAGGTGACACATTGAGCTTAACAGAGGTTTCAAACTAATCCATAGTTACTACACAATTCTTAACAAATCTAATTACTTTTCTCTTTGCACCAGTAGCTAGTTGAACTAACCAAGATCTTGCAAACTTTTCAACTGAAAACTTACACTTTTCTACTAAACTAGGAGGAATATAGCTTAAACTATCCCTTGGATCAATTAAAATAGATATAGGTATTTGATTTAGGAGAAATATAGCTTAAACTAGCCCCTTGATCAATTAAAATAGATATAAGTATTTTATTTATCTTACCTTCTACTTCCACCATGGAAGTTTGATAACCTGCTTGTTGGTTCTCCAATGTTGTGTTGATCCTAGGCATTTCCCTTGCTAGATCACCAATAGTCATCTCCTCCTGTATTGTGTGTATGCTGCTAACAGTCTTCTTCCGATTGGGGAAAAATGATGCATAATGCAGACCATTAGATTCTCAACACTTTATGGGTTCCTTTCGTTCAAAATTCGTTGTATAGTTATTGTGGTTGTTAGCAGAATCTTTATTCCTTTGATTGTTTGGATTGGTCTGTGAATTACTTTTCTTCCCTTGGAAATTTTTACTAGGAAAATTTTTGGTGTTACTATTCTTAAAATTTCGATTAGGCACAAAATTTTTATTTTTCTATTCAAAGTTATTATTTCTTTTGGCCTTCCAGTTGGTCATACTTTCCTTTTTATGATTCTATTCATAACAGAACTTCACTTTTCTCATTGCTTCTTCTAACGTTTTTAGATTTTCATACTCAATTCTGTCTTTTATATGATAAGGTAAACAGCTGAGAAACCGTTGTACCTTAGGTTTCTCCTCCATATTATATGGCACATACCTGAGCAGACTTAGAAATTTACTATTTAGTTCTTTCATATTCATTGTTCCCAATTTTAGTTCGTAAAATTCCTTAGCCCTTTCCTCATAATACTGTTTAGATAAAAATTTCTTTTTGAAATATTTCTTAAATGTACACCAATTTATATTTTTCTCCCTTATACCTTTTACTCTTTTTAAGTCCTGCCACCATATATCTTATTTTCCCGTAAGATTATAAATAGCCATCCTAGCCTTTAGTTGATTAAAGTAGTTATAAATTTGGAAGTATTTCTTCATCCTAGATAGTCGGGATTCTGCTTCTTCCCCCTTTTCAGTTTCTTCATCCTAGATAGTCGGGATTGGTGGCTTGATCTTCTTGAATTCCCAAGAGATTTCTTCGTAAGGTTTAAAATTTCTCTTCCTAGTATGGTGATTATCTTCACTGCTGTCACTAGTATAATGGAAGTTTTGTTTATGTGAATCACTATATACTTCAGAAGATGAGCTACTTTCATTTTTAACTTGTTTAGTCTTTTTATCTTTATGCTAATAACCCATATCTTTAGACTCGGTTCTTTTCTCTCTTCCCTTAGTATGAAATCTTTCCATTAAAATCTGATTTAGCTCCTCTTGAGCTCTCAGAATCCTCTCATTTTCTTTCTTAACTGATTCCATCTCTACTTTTAGTTCCTTAACTATTTGTAGTATTTTGGAAGAATGATTAGTTATCTCTTCTTTTATAGGTTCCTTTTGAAAATTATTTCGTTCAATGTAAGGAGATTCCTCATCTGCATATTCTTCCAATCTATCCATACATGTCATTAACTCAGAAACAAAATTCTCTCGATGTATCATTCAAAAGAAAACAACATCAGCATGTTTATTTAATTTATTGTTCCACATAAGCAAGTTGAGATAAGTTCATGCCTAGTGTTTGAACCTTGAGCTCTGATACCACATGTAATAACTCAAAAATTCGTAAAAATTTAAAAATTTTCATTTCACATAAAATGTCAAATGTCACCGTAAAAGTACCCCTAACTGTCAGCAGGTAATGAAACAGTTTGAAAGAGAAACACATTTTACTCCTTTATAAGAATTTGTATTATCTAGAGGCTTGTCTTTTAAAAATTGTGTTAGTACTATTTTCAACTTAGCAGTTGTAAATTTCTAGAAAGTAGAAAAGGAACTTGTATTTTACTGATGCTAGGTATACTGTTGATTTAGTTTTTCAAGTAGGGGAAGTTTCTTAGGGATGATCGGGGCTTACTTAGCTTAAAGCTAACATAGTGGAACTGATGGTTCTTTACAGGTTTAGCAGGTAAGCGTATGTTCCAATAAATGAATATTTATATTCAAGTCAAGAATATACTTCTCTAGCATGTTTATGATGCTAGGCTTAAAATGTTTTAACTACATCTTGTCTCCATAAGAGGTAATGTTGGCCTCAATTTCTTTTGTTGTCAAAACTCCGTAATGACGTTTAAACAAACTACATAAGCATGGGTTAAAATGCATGATCAATTACTATCAAAACATCTAGGTGATTGAGATTAAATTCTAAAGAATACTTGTATTCTTACTTACAACAACTGTGACCTAGTGTTTAAAAAGGAAGAAACAAAGTTCGCAGCTTAAACTTAGATCACTCAAAGACATTAGATGTATAACACATTTACCCTTATCTTAGGGTTTTCTAATTAGATGCCTTTCTCAAATATAAACAAACTATACTGGCTCTTAACTGTATATTCATTGCTAGGATTTTTAGAGTTACAAATGAAACTCTTATATACATTATGAGAACTGCACTTACCTAAGTCCCCAACTACCCGTTGCAGTAAAAGAATTGGATTAAGATTATTTTCCTAGCTGAACGAATTTCTCTTCAAAACTTTTACAGCCTTTTACCTTGAATCCTTTTTGCTTGTATCTTATAGTTCCAATCCTAGTGAACCCTTCAGCTATAATTTATGCCTTACACAAGGTTGCTTAATAAATCTTTTTGAACAAGGTTGTCGGTTTAAAGAAATTTAGTGAGAGATCTTATATTGCTTTGGTCCTTGTTATCAATTTACTCTTCAACTCTAACCAATTAAAAGACTATTTTCTACGTGTCATTGGATCACCTTCTTATTATAGTTTAACATTAAAGTGAGTCTATTACACATGTTTCAACTTACATGATTTTGTAAAAGAACTACCCCATTTGACCCATAAACAAACCCTAAAAGGAAATTCCATAACCCATCCCTATAGTTGGTAAATGAAGCATAAAAAATAATATAAAACATGATTAGAAATATTAGAATGCACAATGTATAAATGATTAAAGGTTTGGGTTTGTAATGATTTTCATGCAGACTCGAAACTGCATCGTTGACTATAGAAACGCCACCCATAGTGAGGAAATAATTTTATGGACACGTGGTGAGGTTTTGTCCAGAGCTCAAGTTGACTTAAAAGAAAATATCCTAACCCTTCTTTTCGCATTATGAGCAGTCCTTAGACTAGTGCGGCCGAGATGCAAGCTCCTGGCCACCATAACCCTGCAATTACCTCTGTTATGTAACCATCTTCCATCGAAAGTTTGTGATCTTGTCTCAGTGGGGTGGTAAGGTAGTTTTTAGAAGCTTAAAGAGTGTTGTAGCTTGCTGAGGGTGCAGAAACCATTTTTCTTCTCTGCTAACTAAGAAAATAAACAATGGATGGAGTTTATAAAAGAGTACTCTTTGTTTTCGTTGGAGTAATGCTTGTTTTCTTTTGGGTTCTTGACTTGGCATCTTCTTAGCTTCTGGCAAGGTGCCATTAGACAGTCTTAGGTGGTTGGTTTCCATAACTTCATTCATGAAGAAATGCTAACAGGTAAAATCTAAATAGATTTTTTTCGTTTATCAACAATGTTAAACTATAACAAAATTTAATTTTACTGCAACTAACACTTGTTTTCTAGTGCAGATTCCTCTCACGGCAAGGGGGTTAGTTGAAGGCTCAAATCCACCATTCGCGGCCATGCAAACCCTAGTAAGCCCTGGTTGCACTAAGGGTTTTTCTCCTGCATTCATGTGGTGGTCCGAATGGCAAGAAACTTTGACGGTGGTTATGGACTCAGCTTAGGTTTTTACTATTGGAATACTTCTGGTTATTTTTGTTTTTAATTTATAAACCCTCAAGGGAATTGTGTGCAAGAATGTGGAAGGCTATTACAGCCATGACTTGGGGTTTAATTGACAGAGACATTACGGCTTAGAAGATGTAAAAACTTTTTATTTAATCTTTAGAACTCGGCTCTAAGCCGTGATAATGTTGCTCGACATTTGCCTAGTTAATTAGGTTTTTAAATGGATTTTAATGGTGAAGAAAAATATTGTTTACTCAGTCGAGACTTGTAAAACAATTATAGGGTTTTTACTTGTCATTAATGTAATAGTTGTTGTTTCATTTTACTATTTTGTATAGTATATTATTTTCTTTGAACAGGCCCAAGCCTCAGTCGATATTTATAAAAGGCCATTATACATTTTTTTTTTTTATCAAATTGTTACAGTGATATTTTAATTTAATATCATGTAATTTAGAATGATTTACAGTGCAATGTGTTATTGGAAATTTTACTGTGTTAAAGAGTAGAATTAGTACTCTTTTTTGCTCAGAAGAGTTAATATTTAAAATACCTTACGGTTCTGTAATAAAATAGAAATTACAGAATTAATTTTGGTTTTGTTTGTCTATTTTTACTTTTTATAAAAATTAATTACAGCTGTAAAATTTTATGAAATAACTTAGAGTAAGATTCTGCAAGTTTGTAAATAAAGATGAAACCTGTCTTTGGTAAATCCTAGGTAAAATGCTTTGGGGTTTTAAGTAAAACATCGATTTCCAGTACAGAATGTAATATGAACTTGAAAATTATTAAACAGACCTATGAAGTACTATCTAGGTTAAAACCCTAAATACTATTTTTACTATTCCTATATTTGTTTATTTGACTTTATTTATTGTGTTTAGAATAAATATTATTACTAGTAATAGTTTTTTGATTAATATGACTAGTAGTGACTAATGTATACTCTATTATTTTCTTGTAATTAGATATTATAGATACTTTCACTAGATAGAGTAAGTAGTGCTAGTTTTCTATAAATGAATCACATAAAAACTATGTAAATAATCATTTGCATTTTTCATAGAGTAATGGACAAATCTACTTATTCAGCTTAAAACATTCAGTTGTACTAGAGTATTGCCTATACAAGGCATGGAAAAATACAGTATGGTAATTTATTTCCATTTACTTTTCACTTTGCAATAATACTACTGTTTTTAACATCATCTACAAATCACTAAGTTTATCAATACACAATACTCTTTTCTACATAAACCCTAATGAAATAATAACATGCGTATCCTTGAAAAACTTGTAAACATTTACTAAAAACAGTAAATAATTATAAATAACCTAAACAAATAAAAACCTGTCAAATGATGAGGTGACAACAGCTTAAGGAGGTTGTTCCTCCCAACCAACTCTTGGAAAAAGTTTAGTCTGCACTTCCTCAGGACCCCTGAGCTTGTTTCCTGGTCCTCCTGGTAGAGTACTGAGAGAAGGATGTATCATTAAGACCTTTTATCACCTAACTGGTCAAATTACAATAGTAATCCAAACCTACTTACAGCAGTAAGAAATTCAGCCTAATAGCTGCATAAGTTCAGTTCTCAGTAGTTAACCCCTCAAACTCACTTCCATAAATCCCCTCCATCGAATTTCTCATGCGCACTTCATTCACACTAAATGATCACTATTCCAGAATGAGCCACCTCAGCTGTCTTGAATGGGAAGTTTTATAATAATGCCTAGGTCTTCTGGGTCAGTTTTTACTTAATGAACCACCTGCTCCAATTCCACTTTCTTGGGGAATCATGACCACAAATATAGGTAAGTTGCCACCTGCAATAGTTATAAGTAGTTTGAGGATGCTTCCACTTGGCAGTATACTCTCCACCCAGTCTCCTCCACCAAGTGACCAATTAACACTCTTTTAACGGATTCCCTAAGCTGTTGTCTCATCATTTATTTATTTATTAATAAAATATTCTAAAATACATTAATTATTCTTGACCCCACTTGGTCATCAATTACAAACTTAGCATAAAATATAACATAATGTTACTTAATAACATAAAATTGTTTTGCAAATTGGGGCATGTGACAATTCACATCTGGAAGGAAGACCGATACAAAACCCCTTTCACCACCCCTTGGGGCACATTTTCATATTGAGTGATGCCCTTTGGACTGAAGAATGCTAGAGCCACCTTCCAGCATGCCATGACGTATTTATTCCATGAGCTTGATAGCATCATATGGGTCTACCTAGATGACTTTACCCCTCGGTCGTGGAAGTGAACTCAAGACATAGACAACTTGTGACAAGTCTTCCTGGGATGTCGCAATTACAAAATCCGCTTGAACCCTCTCAAGTGATTTTTTTTGTCCTAGCAAGCCATCTGCTTGGATTCATCATATCACACAAAGGGATTATGGTTGACCCCCTTAAAGTTCAAGCTATTATTGATCTCCCCCCACCATGAACTCCACGCCAATTATAGAGTCTCCAAGTCAAGGCCAACTTCCTTCACCGATTTGTACCAAAGTACGCAATTAAATCCCACGGATTCTTATGCCTGCTCCATACCAACATTCCATTTATTTGGGATCAACAAGCACAAGAATCATTCGACACACTCAAACAAGCTCTGGCTTATGCACCATTACTCTCTACACCTGAATTCACCTAAGACTTCATCCTTTATGTATCGACCTCTAAAAATTCCATTGTTGGAGTCTTGGTCCAAGAGGATGACGCTCATCAAGAGCACGCGATTTATTACGTTAGGAGGAAGCTGACAGGTCCTTGCTGCGATATTCACCTGAGGAGAAACTGGCCCTTTCTATTGTATTCTCGATTCAAAAATTGTGCCACTATGTTATTGAATGCATAAAGATGCCATTCAAAATAGTCAAAAAGTAGGCTTACTAAATCCAGTCAAATCCCCCATAGGTGCATAAAGCAGTTTCCAAATCTATGAAGATGCTCACAAATTTTTAAGTCAAGTGGGAAATATAAAGAGGGATGGAAAGAAAAATCATGCATTCTTTTATTTGGAGAAAAGGAGGGAGGATTATGTGGGAAAAAAACAAGTCAACTACACCTAGTCTAGCTTTTCCTTTTTTTCCTTAAATCAGAATAAAACAAGACAGCTTTTCAGAAAAAGCAGATATGCACTTTGGAGGATCTGGAATAAATAATACATACTAAATTTGGTTTCTAGGATGTTTTCCAAGTGCCCCATGACTCATTTCTAGCATGTGTTGACTCCTAGTACTTGTAGAAGGAAACTAGCATAGAATGGAATCTAGGAAACTAGTTAATAAGACAAAAATAATTAAATTAATGTCTGAGGTAGGTAACACCCCCCCTTAATCCTGAATTTATGAGTAAATATTAGAAAACTATAGGGCCTAGCAGCAAGGCTTAGTCACCCTTTACATTATGCTTGTTCATACAACCAAGGAAAGAGGCAAAAACCTAGTGGGAAAATCCTCCCTTAAACATGGACAGGAAAAAAACAAAATTTTGGAAATCTTGTCATCAATCATGATTCAAAGCATGATCAGCAATCCCCAGCAGTGATTTGATATTGCTGAAGGTATTCTCACAAAAAACTTTGGTGAACATGTCTGCTACTTGTTCTGACGATGCACAGAAGAGTAGATCAATGGTGCCATCATGCACAAGATGTCTGATGTAGTGCATATGGATCTCAATGTGCTTGGTTCGCTGTCTCTAAACTGGATCATTGCATATTCAAATGGTGCTCTGATTATCACAGTAGATAATAGTTTAAAACTCTAATTCGAAACCACATTCTCCAAGTATCCCCTGCAACCACAAACATTGAGTTACTGCATTTACACCTCCTCTATACTCTACTTCTATAAATTAAAGTGCTATGGCACTCTGCTTCTTGCTTGACCAGCTGATTGGTCCTTTTGCAAGCATGAACACATATCATGATGTAGACTTTCAATCTGTTTTGTCACCTTTCCAATCATTGTCAGTAAACCTGATCAAATCAAGATCAGATTTTGCTTTGTAGAAGATCCCATGAGTTCTTGTTCCTTGAACAAAGTTTAGGATCCTTTTGGCTTCTCTCCAGTGGATCTCATGAGCCTGATCCATGTATCTCGAAGCCACACTAGCTACATAATATATATCAGGTCGAGTGTGTGTAAGATAAAGAAAACACCCAATCAACTTCCTATACAGTGTATTATTTCCCATAGGAGAAGAGCCTGCTTCTTCAAGCTTAACTCCTGAAAGGAAGGGAGTCTTGCTCAGCTTGCAATATTTCATGTTGAACTTGTTTAGAAAATACAAAGCATACTTGTACTGATGTAATTTGATTCCATGTTGGGATTGAGCAATTTCTAGACACAAGAATTGGCTCAACAATCCCAAATATGTCATAGAAAATGCATGGTTCATTGCATCCTTCAAGTAGGCAATATCTTTCTTTGAAGTTCCTATAATCAGAAGGTCATCCACATACAAGACAATAATCATCAAAGAACCATCAATCAGCTTCAAATATACATTAGGAACAGACTTGCATTGAACAAAACTCATTGATAGAAAAAAGCCATCAATCTTGGCATACCAAGCCCTAGGGGCTTGCTTGAGCCCATACAATGATTTCTTTAACCTGGACACTAAAGATGGATTCTAAATAGACCCTTCAGGTTGCTGCATGTAAATATCTTCAGTGAGATATCCATTTAGGAAATCACACTTCACATCCATGTGATGTACCTCCCACTGCTTCGAAGCTGCAATGGCTAGAGCTAGCCTTATGGAGTCCATCTTTGCCACTAGTGCAAAGGTTTCATTGTAGTAAATACCATGTACTTATGTGTAGCCCTTGGCTACCAATATTTCCTTATATTCAAAAGGTGAACCACCAGCAACAAACTTAGTCTTGAAAACCTACTTACACTGAACTAGCTTCCTCCCTGGGGAAGATCAATCAGTTCCGAAGCGTTGTTCTTCTGGAGCGAGATGAATTATTCTTTCATGGATGTTTTCCATATTGGATCATGTGTTGCATATTCATATGTATTTGGACCCTATTCAACCATCAGATAGCACTTCTCAGCAAATAGAGGATCTTTCACACAAAGGGCACTCTCAAATTGAGATCTAGTCCTCCTAGTGTCACTAGGATTTCCATCTAGTTCCCCAGGTGCATGAATGGTATTTGATGCATATTTTGGTCTTGTAGGAATATTAGGATTTGAAATCAAATCATAATTACCATACATACCAGAATCAGCAAACTCATTACTCTCTTCACTTATAATCAACGGATCTGGTGGTGAAGAAGACTCTCCAACTTCAACTGCTACTAAAGGCTCTTCTTGGAACTGAACACTTCTTTCAATGAAATATTTTTTAGTGCTAAAGTTGATCAGATTTCACCCTTTTGAATATTAATAATACCCAACAAATAGGCACTCTTGTCTTTGGGGCTGCAAAGCCTTCCTTTTTTAGGTTGGAATTCTAGCCCAAGCCTTTGAGCCGCAAATCCTGAAATGGGTCACATATCGCTTGTGCCCACTCCCAGATTTGAAAGGATTCATACCATCAAGGTTATTATTAGGAACCCTATTTTGGATGTAGGATGCATATTTTATAGCCTCAGCCCAAAACTTTGGTGGCAAAGTCTTAGCCTCCATCATGCAGGTTCTCATCTCCTTCAGTGATTCGTTCTTCTCTCAACAACACCATTTTGATGTGGTGTGTAAGGGATTGAATGTTGCATCTGAATACCTACATATTTACAATACTAAATGAACTCATACTTTACATACTCACCACCATTGTCAGATCTAAGGATTTTGAGTTTCCTCACAGACTGGTTTTCAACCAAGGCTCTAAAGACTTTGAAGAGGTCAAAAACTTGAGACTTATGCTTTAGGAAGTGAACCCAACAATACCTGGAAAACTCATCTATGAAGGTCATTGAATATTTGGATTGAATCATGGACATATGAGGGAATGGACCAGCAATGTCACTGTGGATCAGCTCAAGAGGTGCGAAAGTTCTCTCATGACTAGCTTTCTAATACTTGTGCTCTAGGTGTTTTCCTAGGATACAACCTTGATAGACTCCCTTAGAAAACTTGATCTTTGGTAACCATGTGACCATATCTTTTTCACTCAAATCAAAAATATACTTGTAGTTAATATGGCTAAATATTTCATGCCAAATATTGCTTGCTTCATTAGCATGAATCAGAAGAGTAGAGGGGTTTGAGTAGGGTCAAAAATGGGAAAAATTGTATACCTTTGAAGTGTGATCTACAAAACCTTTTGCTATGACTTTACCATTCGAAATCTCAGTGATTTCAACATCATTACGAGAGAATATGACCTTCTTTGGAGACCCAGTATGAGTCATCTGATACACTGACAAGATATTAGAGGCAAGACCTGGAACATACAACACATTATTGAACTTACCATGGTAAATATCAATCCTTCCCTTCACAAAACTATTAGTGAGAGAGTCATTTCCCAAAACTATTGGTGGACCTTTCAACATGTCAAGAGAGGAGAATGTATCTTTTGTCGAAACCATATGTCTAGAAGCTCCAGAGTCTGTGATGAAGCTAGGTGAGCTCGGTGTGCTAGAAACCAAGGCATGTACTCTCTCTCTGTCCTCTGAATTTGATCCTCCTTCCCTCTTCTTTGAGAAATCAGGAAGGGAGATGTTATTCTCATCTAGGAGTTGGGTCAACATGCCAATTTGCTTCTTCATACAAGAGCTCTTAGGATGATATCCCTTACTGCAGTATGCACACTTGCTAATTTCTCCTTTGTTCTTCTTCTTCTGCGAGTTCTTCTTGGAACCTTGGGGCTCCTCTTGAGACTTGTTCTTGTCTCTCTTTTTCTTAGGTGGTTTTTTATATTTTTTCTTGCTTTTTGAATCCACCCTTGAATCTCCAGCAACCAAAGCTTAGTCTTTGGAAGTTTTGATGGTGCCCATCATCACCAACTTATCTTGCTCCTGTGTGAGGGATTCCATGAACTCTGCAAGATTAGGCATATTCCAAGCTCAAGCTATCAACTTGGTGGCATGGAAGGTCAAAACAAACACTGAATAGTCAGGACCAAGCTTAGAGAGTATGGCCAAAACTAGTTGCTCTTCCTTCTTTTCGATCCAACACTGTTTCAACTGCAAAACAAGGGCCTTAAACTTGGAAAAGTAGAGTTGCAATGATTCGAAGCTACTTGGACTCAAGGAGATCAGCTCATTCTTGATTTGATTTCCTCTCATCTCATCTGTCTTACCAAAAATATCTTCTAGCTTCTCCCACACTTCATTAGGTGATTTCAATCCATAAAGATGGAAGAGGAGGTCTCTTGAAATACTCAGACACAAAAGACCATAGGACTCATCCCTCCCGTTGTGCCATTTAATTTTCTCTGCAGTTGCATTGGGCTCTGCCTCAGTTTCCATAGTCACCCTATAGATACCTTTTTCTCTCAACAATATCTCCATCTCAGCTTTCCACTCAAATAAATTGAATGGAGTCAAGATGATCTTTTGAGATTGGTCCATAGCTCAGAAACAGTGCCCTCTAGTCTACACAATGTGCTCCTGGTCAAGATGTCGAACCTGGAATAGAAATAATGAAGGAGAGAAATTGATCTAAAACGGCTCTGATACCATGTGGAAATTGAACCCAAGAGATAGAACAATTACACTCACAAAATTTCTAATCAAACATGTAAAATTCACACCAAAGGAGTCTGAAATTGGAGCATAACACTAATCTGTATTCAATAAGTGTACAATAGCAAACCTTGTGAAGTAATAGGCTGCTGCAATTTATCATTACACAAGCGTAGATCCAAATCCTAGGCTCTATCAAGCGCCAAGAGGGATCAAATATCTTGAGGTGCAAACTTCCTTTAGTGAAATATTAATATTATATTAATATTAACTTTTATCTTTTAAATTAACTATTAGATGTAACTATTAGCTTAACTCTACTGATGATACAACCATGAGCTTAAATTAAACTATGACGCCATCACACTCTTAAAAAGGTGTTATCCTCTCTCGCTTAAGCTGCTTCTGTGGTGTCCCCTCTTCTCCAATCAATGTCATGAACTAAAGTGTTTGTATCTTCATCTTTCTGCAACTGGACTCAATGCCTAACTTTACCAACTTTAACCACTTTTAACAACTTCAACGTAGATTGATCACTGGTTATTTTGCATTTATATAAATACTTATCTCCTTACTTTAAAAATCCATGTCTATTTTCAGCTCTCAAATAAGTAAGGACTCTAGGGTTTGAAGCTGAATTAGTAGAAGGCTGAAGCAGTGCAGCATAAAACTCATACGTTTCCTCTATTATGGTATTGGATATACCTATTGTACTGTAAGTCAAAGTTCAAACTACAATGGAATTGTTCAATCAACATGTCTCTAACAGGTTAGTTTTCATGGTTGTATGGCTGACATTGTTGAGTGCTATGGCCTCCGCGAAGCTACGCAACGAGACATTCGTTGTATGTATAAAATTTATTTTTTTAGTTTTAAAATTCTATTATTTTTTAATAAAAAAAAATTTCAAATTATTTTTCCATCCTTCGTAGTTTTTGCATATATATAATTTTAGATTAAAATATCTATACTGGTTTTTGATCGCTCATAATATGACTATATACACACCTTTATTCTTTGATTATTTATGTAATGCTCTCGAGATGGATCATTTAAGTTGGTTGAATCCTGGAGGATAGAACTACAGCACCTAAGGATTTGCTGAATCGTCACAGGAAGGATTGGCTGTTGGAAGAACATTTGCTCTCTTCAAGAACTATCAAATCGATGGCAACAAGGAAATGACTACGACTGGAATGATGAATGTTGTGGGTTCATGCACTTCCTATTATGTTTCAACAGGTATTTTTCTCTTTCCTTCAATCTTATCAGTTGCAGATCCAATTTCTGCGCAGATCCAATTTCTTTTTCATCTCCTCAAGAGTGTTGATTCCGCTTGTATTGATGCTAGTCACAGCTGGGAGGAATATATATTAATGGCACGATGTTAGCAAATGGATAATAATTTATTTGATGAGGTTGCAACAATAATCAAAATCAAGGTTGATACAGAAAATACTCACGAGCCATGTCCAGGACTACGTAGCGGAGAGTTTGATCATGCTTTTGGTTTTCATCTTCGATCCATCTAATTATCCTGTCATCCTCAAAACCAAAGAGAATTAAACAATTACGAAATTACGAAATTAATTAGAGTTTTCACAGATCATAATGCCTTCTTGTCACCCTTCAAAAATTGGAAAACCCTGCCTCATGTTTTCCCATGTCAAAAAAGAAGAAGAATATATTCATCTTTAACTTCGAAACCCAAAAGACTCCAGAAAACAAATTCGAACTCAAGCCTTCACAAATTTTGAGAAATGGGTAGATATCGATCGAAAGCAAACCTTTCTTGCAGATAGCTGGAGTTGGCAAAAAAAATTGGAGAATCTATGCGCAGTATGAGAATACCCTGAACTCTATCTGCATTAGGGTATTGCTCTATGCTTTTGTACACAGTCGTTCCAGGAATGTTGCCCAGAACTGCAATATGAGGCCTCATGACGTGCATCAACAATCTTACCAATGAGATGGATACTTGCAATTTAATAATTGAAATTAATTATATTTTTTTCAAAACAACCACACAATTTTTAGTTAAGCTGATCCAAACTCTTATACAAATTGATTAGATTTTTCCTGACAAACCACCCAATTTTTAGTTAAGCCGATCCAATTAATCCTATGCGTATGGGCTAAGCATCAAATAATTACATTACTTTGGTTTGAAATTTGCAGAAATATGCAATTCCAATAATTTAAAACGGAAATCTTATAACTTGATGTAATGGTTTTCAATAGACCAAATTCATTCAAAACTTTTTGAGCATAACTATAAATGTGTAACCTTACCGCTGTGATCAAGCCAATTTCAACACTGGCAAAAACAATGCCCAATGAACCTCCCAAGAACACGAAGAAGTCGATCTTGTCCACCTTCCATAGATGAATGGCGGCATGGATATCGATTAGACCCAGCATTGCCGAGGCGATAATGGCCGACAGAACCGCATTTGGGGTGTAATAGAAAAGAGGAGTTAGAAACAGAAGCGTGAGCATCATGGCAATAGCCATTACTACATTTGAGGCTGTTGTTTTGCATCCCACATTGAAATTCACTGCTGATCTAGAGAAGGCACCTGCAAACCATCACACAAACATTCATCAGCAACAGTTATGGCATTCGTACAGAGCCGAATAACACTTTAACACCTACTTCAAAGAGAAAAATTGAACGGGTTAGTAATAATTTCAACCCGGATCATTTCTTTCTGCAACTGATAAGATTGAAGGAAAGAGAAAAAGACATGTTGAAACATAACAGGAAGTGCATGAAACCACAACATTCATCATTCCAATCGCAATCATTTCCTTGTTGCCATCGATTTGATAGTTCTTGAGGAGAGAAAATGTTCTTCCAACAGCTAATCCTTCCTGTGACGATTCAGAAAGTATGTTATTAAGTTTACTCAAACGAATTTATTTCTCTTAGGTGTTGTAGTTCTATCCTCTAGTAGTCACGTTATGGGAGCTAGTAGTCAGTCATTTTTTTTATAGTCGACATAATATTATGTAACGTTACGTAACGTTACAAGATCTACCCCATACTGGGCTATAGAGCGCCTCTCAGCACAAATACTGGGCTGTATAGCACCTCTCGATGCAATGAGAGAATAAAATGCATAAATATGCCATTCAAAATAGTCAAAAGGTAGGATTACTAAATCTAGTCAAATCCCCCATAGGTGCATAAAGTAGTTTCAAATCTATGAAGATGCTCACGAATTTGCTAAGTCAAGTGGGAAATATAAAGAGGGATGGAAATACAACTCATACATGCTTTTATTTGGATAAAAGGAGGGAGGATGATGTGGAAAAAAAACAAGTCAACTACACCTAGTCTAGCTTTTCCTTTTTGCCTTAAACCAGAATAAAACAAGGCAGCTTTTCAGAAAAAATAGATATGCACTTTAGAGGATATAGAATAAATAAAACATGCTAAATTGGGTTTCTAGGATGTTTCCCAAGTGCTCCATGACTCATTTTTATCATGTGTTGACTCCTAGGACTTGTAGAAGGAAACTAGCATAGAATGGAATCTAGGAAACTAGGTAATAAGAAAAAAATAATTAAATTAATGTCTAAGGTAGGTAACTATGGCTTGATTATTCTAACAAATACAAGTGGGACCCAGTCTTATGTTTGGTCAGTGACTTGAAAGGTATAATAGGGAGGTGCTCTCCCTCATTTATACACACCTCACACTGTCAAGTTTGCATGAGAGAGACAGAGAGAGAAAGGGAGGAGAGACGGTTAGCTGTTGAATACTTATTATTACTTATTTTGACTGTAATGTCCCAAATTTTACATTGGGTCACAATGTCCAAATCACATTTTCCATATTCATGAAAGTTGTCAAAGGGATGCTAAAAGTCAAATAATTGCCAAGGTGGAAAATCACTAGTTTCCTAGCTTAGGGGTGGAAGCTTTGAGATTTGGAATAAGGGGGATAATAAATGATGTTTAAATATTATAAGAGGATAAATATTTAATAATTTATCTTATTAAATAAATACAAGATAAAAATGAAATGGCTATGGGGAATGGAGACACATGGAGACTATGGGGCCCACTCAAGCTAGAATTCCTACGTTAAATGGCATCCTCCTCTTGCAATTTTGAATCTATGGGAAGCCTAATGTTTTGGTATGGATTATGAGGTTAATATAATTGTATCTATACTTCATAGGTCAAATTTGGGATTAATTTTAACTTACATGGTAGAGGAAGATCCAAATGGGAGTTTCATGGACACTTTGCCAGATTCCCCTTACATTTATGACATCTATGACACCAATGATGGATATTCTATGACAGTTATGACACAAGTCATATCTGAAATCTGACATAATGACATATTGACATGTTAGGACTGAATAGAGCATATTATAGGTCAAATTTGGGATTTGGAGAAGGCCAACAGGCTCCTACTCAAATTTGGGAGAAGAGGGAAGGTGAAGAGAGAGGCCACATGGCATAGCATGAGCAGCCACACCAATTTTGACTTGGATTTGGTTTATGGATGGATTTGTAAACTTATAAGACTAATAAATTTTATAAAATATAGGGATCATCCATTAGAAGAAGCTTTTTCTCATTTTTGAAATTGTCATTTGTGAATTGTGAGAGCTAGTGGATGACTAGTTTTCTTGCTTAAGCCAATTTCGAGGGTGAAAGATTTCCATCTTAGTTGGTGTTTGGAAATGCCACTCAAGTTTTTCATGGATATTTAATGGAGCATTATTTTCATGTGTAATCTACAGGAAATCATGTGGATTCTTCTATTGCAGCACTCTCTCTCAACTATTTCCAGTTTTCACACCATATTCATGCCAATGGAGGGATTGCGCTTTGGGTGAGCTATTGATCTCTTTGGGGAAGATTATAACGAAAATTATATTATGTTATGATGTATATTCTCTGTATTTCATGTTCATAAGACTCTCAGGTCGAAATACCCAAAAGAATTCATGTGAAAATGTTGAACAATGAAGAAATAGTGTCATTTCCCCACTATATTGTTGTGAACCATTGTAATGCTGATGATTTTGAATTGGGAGATACTTTCATTGTCCATTGATGATTTTAATCATTTAAATATTATATTTTATTCATTCTCATAAGGTTTCAAGTCAAAATTCCCAATATTTGTATGTCAAAATGACTTTTAATGAGCAAACAATAACCATTTCCACTCCATTTTGATATATGTCATCGTAATGCTTATTATTTTGAATGGAGGAATGTATCTCTGATAAATTTATGATTTATGGACTGTAATTAATGTTTATTTCAGTTCTTATTTTCAGTAATTAAGCATTGTAATCCATTTTACTCATTTTTATTGCATTGAGAGAAGATTTGGTGCATTTTCCCCAAAGGTCGAAATTGTGACTTGGGAGTTGTTTTGGAAAGAGTCATAACAGCCTATATAAATTGAACCATGATGCATATGAGACTTTTAAAAGGTCCCTTACACATACTCATAATCTTTTCATAAATTCAAGTGACTTTGGGATCATTTGTGAAGCCATTTCCGGCAATTACCCAAGGGGAATTGGAGCCCCAATTTGCTAGTAAAGACTCCTACTTTGAACAGAACATTAAACAAGTTTTCAAAAGTAATTTGGAGGTCACAAAACATACATGAACATCATAATTGAGTTATTATATCATTAATACACCTTCTATGAATATTTGGGAGAAATTGGGATGATTTGGAGACCAAGACACTAAGACTAGTGAAGGTCAAAATTGGGGAAAAAGTGAAAAAATGGTCTTTTAATAAAATTTACAAAAAGGGAACATTACAGTGGTATTAGAGAATGATATTGGCACCTGATTTGGTCTGATATTTATGAGTACAATAATTCAGGTACCACCATTATATATTGAAACCAAAAGTGCTTTTGTTGAAGAGGGAAAAAAAAGTAGGAGAAGAAGGCAAATTGTTTTGGGGAAACTATGAATAGGCATGAAAAGGGAACCTCATATGATGGTAAGGAGATAATAAAAATCATGGAACCTATACTTGAATACATGACCAACAATATTATGAAAGGATTTGAATTTTTGGCTATCCAAAGTTGGGAAAAATATATTGATTTTAAGAAAACCAAGGGGAAAAATGCATCAGCTTACTTTAAGGAGCAAAAGGAGGAGACCCATGAACCACCTAGTTTTGAAACAAGTGAAGTAGAAGGAGTAGTACATGAAGAGGATATAAATTCACTCCAAAATGACTTTGAAAAAGAGAGGAAACATTGCATGAGAAGGAATAATCGTACCTTGAAACTATTGAATATCATTCTGAAACAAATTCTACTATGGACATGGACCAAAGAGCATCTAGTAATGTATGCTTGAAGTATGAAGGAGTACCTACTGATGGGTTCTCACAACTCTATGTTGGTGACATAGATATCAGATTTCAAAATTTTTCTGCAAGCCAAAATTCCATTAAACATGAAAATGAAGACCTTGTAGTAGTTGAAGAAAAAACAAGATCAACTTCCCCATCACCACTTGAGCTTCATGAAGTTGGTCCAATCAAGAAGGAAGAAGATGAGGAGGTTAATTTGCAAGACCCTCATTTTATTAAAGGGTCCTCAAATATGAATGAAAAGAATATCCAAGGGGCCCTTATCATACTCCATGACACTCAAGCATTGGTATCAAATTCTTGTTGGAGAGCTACTTCCTTGGAGGAGCCATGAAGACATGGAGAAGATTCAAAGAGAAATGTGCAACATCAAAGGTAGTTTCATGTCTTTGATTTTTTATAGAAAAAATTTCATTGAGATTAGTGAATGGTTACATGAATCCTACTTGAAGAATAATGAAGTTATTTATAAGCTCACAATTCAAAATGAGCAACTTCTTGAAAATTTGCAAGACACTTGTTTTCCTCCTATCTTTCAGATAGTCAAATGGTAGATTGTTTGGAGGATTCTCATGACATGGAGAATCATGAGAAATTTGGAAATTTGAATGTACTTGATGTGTTTTAAGATGAACTTGAAGAGATCCAAACACTTGATGTGGTGGAAGAGGAACTTGAATTGTCTCTTGATGAAGGGTATGCAATTTTTAAAGAAGAGCATGATTCCTCTACATTGGAACCAATCTATGACAAAGGTTTCACACTCTTGAAGGAGCTTCATAATACTACCCCTATGGATCCTTAACATTATGACAATTTTTAACTTACTTATAATTTGGGTGAGTTGGTTCTTTCTCCTACATCCTACACTTCTAAATTTTGCAGCAGTCATCCTAATGAAGTATGGGTAAAAGGTTTATTTTTTATGGTGCCACATGAAGAGCATGGAAATTATATTTCTCCTTTTGATGATGGAATTATTATAGAACCATATTATTTACATTTGCATTAGAATCCTTGTTTACATTATGATTATACACATCTACATGGGTGCACCTATGATGTTCATTTGAGTCACTTGAAGACTCATGGTTTTTCTTGCTCAACGTTTGGTTCATTTAATGTTGGAGGAACTTCATCCAACACTTGGGTGAAGAGGGGTATGATTGAGGAACATTATTATTGGCAGAAACATCCTCTGTTATTTCATGATGATATACATATTCATGGGTGTATTGATGAGACTTCTTTGAGACACTTGAAGTCTTCGTGTTTTATTTGCTCCTTATTTGGTTCATATTTTGGTGGAGGTTCTTCATTCACTTCTTGGATGAAAGAAAAAATGGATGATTATTATTTTGATACATATTACATTCTTTGGGAGTGGCATTGTAGGACATGGGATCCTCACCTATGTCATTGGAGCAGATTTGATTGGTCACTTGAAGCATGTATGCACTTGGAAAATGGTAGTCTACTCACTGGGAGGTATAAGCACTTTCATGATTTCTTGGTGAGGCACCTCCTTGATGTACATTCTTATTATGTTGTTATATACTTTGATGATATATATTATGAACTCATGATGTTTGGAAGAATGCATACAATAAAATGGGATCCAAGAATTCTCTTTCCAAATGGTATGGGTTCGAGAGTACTCTTAATTGTTGGAGTACAGTGCAAGCAATGGGACCCTGGGATAGTCTTTAGTCCCATTGATTTCAAATTATTTGGGAAACAAATAGTATGGGAGATAGATTCCCCACTTAATAATTTGATTTTAATCAAAGTAGTGTAGCAGCAAGCATGGTGGTTCCTCTCTGAAATATTCATGAAATATCAAAGACTCAAGGTGGGCAGCTCAATGGCAACTTCAAATAATCATATAGAAAGCAGGTTCTTCAACAACCATGTTTCAAATTGCTTGAGGACAAGAAATATAGGGAAGGGAGGATTTGTAATGTCCCAAATTTTACATTGGTTCACAATGGACAAATCACATTTTCCATATTCATGAAAGTTGTCAAAGGGATGCTAAAAGTCAAATAATTGCCAAGGTGGAAAATCACTAGTTTCCTAGCTTCGGGGTGGAAGCTTTGAGATTTGGAATAAGGGGGATAATAAATGATGTTTAAACATTAGAAGAGGATAAATATTTAATAATGTATTTTATTAAATAAATACAAGAGAAAAATTAAATGGCTATGGATAATGGAGACACATGGAGACTATGGGGCCCACTCAAGCTATAACTCCTATGTTAAATGGCATCCTCCTCTTGTAATTTCAAATCTATGGGAAGCCTAATGTTTTGGTATGGATTATGATATTAATATAATTGTCCATATACTTCATAGGTCTAATTTGGGATGAATTGTAACTTACATGGGAGAGGAAGAGCCAAATGGGAGTTTCATGGACACTTGGCTAGATTCCCCTTACATTTATGACATCTATGACACCAATGATGGAGATTCTATGACAGTTATGACACAAGTAATATATGAATGCTGACATACTAACATACTAACATTTTAGGACTGAATAGAGAATCTTATAGGTCGAATTTGGGAGTTGGAGAAGGCCAAGAGGCTCCTACTCAAACTTGGGAGAAGAGGGAAGGTCAAGAGAGAGGCCACATGGCATAGCATGAGAAGCCACACCAATTCGACTTGGATTTGGTTTATGGATGGATTTGTAAAATTATAAGACTAATAATATTTATAAAATACAAGGATCATCCATGAGAAGAAGCTTTTTCTCATTTGTGAATTGTGAGAGCTAGTGGATGACTAGTTTTCTTGCTTAAGCCAATCTTGAGGGTGAAACATTCCCATACTAGTTGGTGTTTGGAAATACCACTCAAGTATTTCATGGAGCTTTAATGGATTCTTATTTTCAGGTGTAAGCTACAGGAAATCACATGGATTCTTCTATTCCAACACTCTCTCTTAACTATTTCTAGTTTTCACACCATATTCATTACAATGGAGGGATTGCGCTTTGGGTGAGCTATTGATCTCTTTGGGGAAGATTATACTGCAAAATATATTATGTTATGATGTATATTATATGTATTTCATGTTCAGAATACTATCAGTTCGAAATACCCAAAAGAATTCATGTAAAAATGTTGAACAATGAAGAAATAGTGTCATTTCCCCACTATCTTGTTGTGAACCATTGTAATGCTAATGATTTCAAATTGGGAGAGCCTTTAATTGTCCCTTTATGATTGTAATCAGTTAAATATTCTATGTTATTCATTATCATAAATTTTCAAGTCAAAATTCCCAATATTTGTATGTCAAAATGACTTTTAATGAGCAAACAATGACCATTTCCACTCCATTTTGATATATGCCATGGTAATGCTTATTATTTTGAATGGAGGAATGTATCTCTTATAAATGTATGGTGGATGGACTGTAATTAATTTTTATTTCAAGTCTCATGTTCAGTAATTAAGCATTGGAATCCATTTTACTCATTTTTATTGCATTGGGAGAAGATTTGGTGCATTTTCCCCAAGGGTCAAAATTGTGACTTGGGAGTTGTTTTGGAAAGAGTCATAACAGCCTGTATAAACTGAACCATGATGCATATGAGACTCTTAAAAGGTCCCTTACACATACTCATCCTTTGTTCAGAAATCCAAGTGACTTTGGGATCATTTGTGAAGCCATTTCCAGCAATTACCCAAGGGGAATTGGAGCCCCAATTTGCTAGTAAAGACTCGTACTTTGAATAGAACAATAAACAAGTTTTCAGAAGTAATTGGGAGGTCACAAAACATACATGAACATCATAATTGAGTTATTATATCATTCATACACCTTCTATGAATATTTGGGAGCAATTGGGATGATTTGGAGACCAAGACACTAAGACTAGTGAAGGTCAAAATTGGGGAAAAAGTGAAAAAAATGGTCATTTAATAAAATTTCCAAAAAGGGAACATTACATTGACCATCTTACAATTCTAAATAATTTTGTGGGGTTTTCTCCTTTATGGTTTCCCATGTGAAAATCTTTGTGTCTTGTGTATCTCTTATATCTTATGCATCTAGTTGTACTTGTTATTCTTTCATACAAAAATCATAATCAAGCTAATAAGATATAGAAAAATCGACATGGTATCAGAGCATCTCTGAAAGAAGGCACTGTGCAGTTGCAAAAACTAGGGATTCCTACTTCAAGGTGTTCTCTCCATAGATCATCAAGAAAATATGGCTAAGATAACTCGCCTCAGTACGATGCATCTTTTGGTGGAGGCAGTTTCTAAATTGAAGAAGTTTCATTTTTTACCCTATCACTGGTGTCGGGAGGAGCTAGGGCATAAAATTTTGGAGGCTTCCCACCTCAATTTTCAAAATGTGACCTAGATGACCATCTTGTCTCAAGGAGGCACATCTTTCCATCCAAACAGAATTCCCAAACTCCAAGTTTGGAAAATTAGGGTTTCTGTAAAAAACCTTAGGTCAGCTAAATCTAGAACCAGGTCGGACACCTCAAATTAGTAAGATATAAATATTTTATATTTCCATTTGAGGTTCTCATTTGAAAAGATGACACATCATACTCATCTTGAGGAAAATCTTGGAGGGGTTGATAACTTATGAGCATGGAAGTATTGAATCTCCCTGATCCTTGCAGAAAATGATTTGGATCGGTACATCACTGAGGAGGTTCTAGAACCAAAGGGAGATGAGGATAAATATACTCATAAGAGAATCATGGCTAAGACTAAGAGAATCATTGCATACTATATTAAGGATCACCTCATCCCCCATGTGTCTTCATTCAAGACACCAAAGGAAGTGTATGTTGCTTTGAAAAAGATGTTTGAAGGAAAGCACATCATTTAGAAGATGACTTTGAGGAACCAATTGAAGAATGTGAAGATATAGAACTCCGAGACTATACAGTCCTACTTCACAAAGGTTTCTCAAATCGAAGAAAAACTTGAAGCGGTTGACAAAAATGTCGAAGAAGGAGAAATTGTAATGACTACCTTGAATGGTCTCCCTAGATCATGGGACTCATTCATTCAAGGAATTTGTGCAAGAAGGAAGTTTATTTATTTCAAAGGACTTCGATAAGAATGTGCACAAGAAGAAGCTATATTTGTGACAAGAGGAGAAAATATGGGAGCATCTGATGATCAATCTCTCACGGTTCACACCAGGAAGAACTTTGAGAAGAAGGAGAACTTTCATCACAACAAGAATAAGGACAATAAAATGAATAAGAGCAAAAGAGATACTTCAAATGTTTGATGCTATACTTGTGATGAAAAGGGACACTTTGCAAGAGATTGTCCTATCAGGAAAAGGAGACACCATGCTCTTGTTGCCGAAGATGATGAACCAACAAACAAAATATTCATACAGGAGAAGGATGATTCAGATGAAGAGTATGTGCTAATCTCAGCACTTACTGGCACTATCTCACACAGAAGCAATTATTGGATTGTGGAAAATGGAGCTTCTAAACATATGACCCTATACAAGGAATCATTTGTTAATATGTATGAACATGACTCACCTTACAAGGAGAAACTTGGGGATGACTATCAATACCCCATAAAATGGAGTGGAGAAGCTTCCGAACAAGTTTGACTCCATGAAATAGTTAAAGATGAAGGATGTGCTATATGTTCCAATATTGAAGAAGAATCTTCTCTCCATTTCTGCACTAGATGCAAAAGGGTTCAAGGTTGCTTTTGTCGATGGCCAAGTTCTGATGTGGCCTAGAGGAAATACAATAGAGGATGCAAAAATTATTGGAGAAGAAGGTAGAGGCTTGTACAAGGTGAAGGAAAACCTGAACAAGCAGTGGTTCATGAGTTGATTGAACCAAGTGAACTATGGCATAGAAGGCTTGCACATGTGCACTACAGGGCTCTAGCGATGGCAAGCAAAGTAGTCTTAGGAATTACAGGGATCCAGGAAAAGAATGAAGGAATTTGCAAAGGATGTGCACAAGGAAAGAATGCGAAGAAGACATTTCCTAGCAGTGAGAACAAGGCTAAAGGAATACTGGAGATAGTACACTTGTATGTATGTAGACCTATGTCCTCTAGTTCATTAAGAGGGTATGTGTACTATGTTTCTTTTATAGATGATTTCTCATGTAAGACTTGGATATATTTCTTGAAAGGGAAAAGTGAAGTTTTCAGTAAGTTCAAGGAATATAAAGCCTTGGTCGAGAACTAAATAGATAGGAAGATCAAGAATATACGGTTAGATAATGGCGGAGGGTTCACTTCGAAAGAATTCAAGGAACTCTGTAGAGAGTTTGGGATTAAGATGGAGTTGAGAACTCCATACAATCCTCAATAGAATGGGGTTGTATAATGAAAGAACCGAACCATCATGGAGGCAACAAAAGCTATGCTACATGATCAGGATATTCCTATGCACCTTTCGGAGGAGGTAACAAGAACAACTGTGTATGTACATAACCATACTCCTCATCGAGTACTTGACAATAAGACTCCGAAGAGGAATTCTTAGGAGAGAAACCATAAGTAAGCCATTTCCGAAATATTTGGCTTCCCAGTGTACATACATATCCCAAAGGAGAAAAGGACCAAGATAAAGCCTCCTAGGAGGAAGGGTATATTCATAGGATACGTTGATACATCAAAGTCCTACCGAATATACTTTCCAGGATTCAAGAAGATCCCCATCAATAGAGATGTATCATTTGATGAAGATTTGACATACTTCAGATCCAGGAGGACACCCATTCAGGAGATCTAGGAACCTAAAGAGACGAGAGGACGAGATATGGAAATTGGAGAAGCAATTCTAGAGGACCATGAATATCATGACATGACAGAACCACAAGAGTCGGTAGAGACATTCCTTGAGAAGGACTCCCGCAAGAGGAAATCAACATGGGTAGGGGAGCTCATACGAGAAGCTAAAAGGTATGATGCTCCAGAGGGAATACATAGAGAGAGAAAAGGGGAAAATCCCTACAATATCTATGTGGATCTGCAGTGTGACATCATTGGGAAAGAACCTTCCACCTATGAAGAGGCTACAAAAAAGAAAGAATGGAAGGATGTGATGATCGAGGATTATCAGTCAATCATGAAGAATGATGTTTGGGATATTGTTTCGAGACTGGAAAAGAAATATGTTGTGACTTCAAAGTGGATCTATAAGATCAAGCATGATGCAGATGAAAGCATCGATAAATATAAGGAGAGATTCATAGCACGAGGCTTCTCACAGAAAGAAGGCATAGAATACAAAGAGAAATTTGCACCCATCGAAAGGTACACTTCCATTAGGACCATACTTACTTTGACAATAGTTATGAAATGGAAATACACCAGATGGATGTCAGGACATCTTTCTTAAATGGTGTAGTCGAGGAGGAATTGTACGTGGAACAACCACTAGGATTCGAGACACGCGATAAGAATATCCATGTGTCCAAATTGAAGAAGGCCTTGTATGGATTGAAACAAGCATTAAGGACATGGTATGGCAAGATGGATAAATTCCTCATGAGATTGGGATTTACCAAGAGTAAAGAAGATTCAAACCTCTATTTCAAGGTGGAAGACGAAATACCAATGATACACCTGCTATATGTTGATGACTTGTTTCTAAATGGTGAAGAGGAACTAATTACATATGCAAAGAGGAGACTTGCTACAGAATTCGAGATGAAAGACCTAGGTATGATGCACTACTTATTAGTAATGGAGGTGTGGCAGAGTGCAGATGGGATCTTCCTTGGTCAAGGAAAATATGGAGTGGAGATTCTGAAGAGATTCAAAATGATGGACTGCAAGGAAATCGCCACACATATGGCATGAAGCTTCAGAGTGATGCTTCATGTGAGATGGTTGATACCACAATGTATCGTAAGTTGATTGGCTCATTGATGTATCCGATGAATAAGAGACCAAACATATGCTTTGCGGTGAACATCTTAAGCCAGTTCCTGGCGGATTTGAGGCATGTTCACCTGATAGCTGCAAAGCATATACTAAGGTACCTAAAAGGTACAATGAATTATGGGATCAAATATGATGTGAATTAGAGGATTAACCTACATGATTATGTTGATTCATATTGGGCAGGTAGCACCACTGACAGTTTGAGCACCTCAGGTTGTTGCTTTAGTTTTGGATGTGGCATGATCTCTTGGTTCAAGAGGAATAAATCATGTTTGGCATTGAGTACAACCGAGGAAGAGTATGTTGTCGCTTTCTTGGCTAGTTGTGAGGCAATGTGGCTTCGAAAGATACTGTCTGACTTGTTTGATACCTAGTTGGATGTGACTTGTATCTTTTGCAACAATCAGAGTTGCATGAAGCTGTCGAAAAATCATGTGTTCCATGACAAGTCGAAGCACATCGATATCAAGTTCCACTATATCAGGGATATGGTGTAGAGAGGAGCAGTGAATCCCTAGTACATGGCAATGGAGGAGCAGATAGCCGATGTGTTTAACAAGCCTCGTGCAAGAGTGAAGTTCGAGTACTTCCAAGAAAGAATTGGTGTGATCCAGACCAAGATCCCTCTAAAGAGGGAGTGATGTGTTCCAGCATAGCTGGAAAGACAAGTTGTCTGAGTGTAAAATCCTGGTGAAGCTCGTAGGTTTCTCAAACATAATCATCCCTGTATCTTTTCCTTGGATGTAATTAGTTCTGGCGAAGCTCACAAGTTATCCTTGGATGTAATCAGTCCTGATATGTTACAGAAGCATAATATCTCACATGGGAAATGAGACAGGTTGTCCAAGTAGGAAAAATATTGGTGCAGCAGGATGCTCGGACGTAATCATTCATGTAGGTTGTCCTTGGATGTAATCACTACGAAAGAAGCTCATAGGCTATCCTTGGATGTAATCGGTCCCATGAAGGGTTATCCGAATGTAAAATTGAGACCTCGTGTGGTATGTAAGTTAATCGAATGTAATATTCCTCGTGGGTTGTCTAAGTATAAAATTGAGACCTAGTGTGGTAAACAGGTTACTCAGATGCAATACACCCCGAAGGTTATCTGAACGGAAAAGATCCTGGATGTAGGTTTTTCAGAGGTAATCCCTTGAGGTTTACCTAGAACATAAAAAGTCTTGACGCAATAGGTTGTTGGTTCGTAATCAGTCCTTACATATATATCCATATATGTGTGTTCCCATGTTGAAATGATAAGGTCACGAAGCATGAAAGGTGCACCTAGGCGGTTCTCTGATAGAACGCAGGTCGATCATGGATGTTTTGTGTGTTTTGTTTTGTTTTTTACAGGACAAAAGAGATGTTCTAGATACAATGAGAAGAAGGTAGAAGACGTAGGTTATTTCTGTGGCAATGTAAAGAAGGTCTTGGAGAGTTCCTATGTGATGACTTTCCCGATTTGTGATGAAGACCCGGCAGAGGACTAGGCCTACATCTAGCATGAAAAAGGGATGGATCTGTAGTAACTTCTGATGACAGATAGTATGGTACGATGACCAAAATAATAAGATGACAATGGAAGCATCTATGATGATGACTCTATGACAATGTGATGATGACTCTGCGATGAAGAATTGACCAGATGTGTTGATGACTATGAAGAGAGAGAATTCCCTCCTAATTAAGAGGGAGTGTTGATGTATTTGTAACTTTAGAAGACATTCTGATGTATATTATCATTGTATATTGTTGTACCCCTAGTGGAATGTGTTTAACCCCTTGCGGGATGTCTTAGTTGTGTTTAGAGCTTGAGGTACAACCTTCGTTGTAGTCATGGAAATAGTCCCCAATGTAACATCAAGTAATGTGTATTTGGATCCTCTCTAGGAGAAGTCGGACCTGGTAGGGAAGATAAGTGGGCCCTAGTCTTATGTTTGATCAATGACTTGAAAGGTATAAATAGGGAGGCTCTCTCCCTCATTTATACATGCCTTACACTCTCAAGTTCGCATGAGAGAGAGAGACAAAGGTAGGTGAGACAGATAGTTGCTTAATACTTCTTATTACTACTTTTGATCATCTTACTATTCTAAAGAAGTTTCCGGGGTTTTCTCCTTTATGGTTTCCCCAATGAAAATCTATGTGTCTTGTGTATCTTTTATATATTATGTATCTAGCTGTACTTGTTATTCTTTCAGACAAAGATCCTAGTCAAGCTAATAATATTTAGAAAAACTAACAATGATCATGTATATTACCCCGAACCATATAGTCATATGCTAAAGTAATTCACTCTAGAGGAGATCGGTCTCTAGAGGATACCTAATAGCTTTATCCATCTCGATTGATCATGGTTAGTAATAAATCACTTACTATAACCAATTTACCAAGTAAAGTATGCCACCTCAAAACAATGAGGATATCTGTAGGACCTGATATTACTTAGAAGTCTACTATCTTGATATTACTTACAAGACTCGGCTTGATATTACTCACAATCTTATCTCCATATCTTGGAAGTCCATCTCATAGGGTACCGTCTATGAGAATACTTGACTTGATATTACTCAGAAGTCTGACTTGATATTACACACATGTCTATAGTCTTGATATTACTCACAAGACTTCAGTACTAGCATCCCACCTCAATACATGAGGATATTGGTAGGACTTGATATTACTCACAAGTCTATTGTCTTGATATTACTCACAAGATCGAAGAATGACTCCTAATAATGTACAATCAACATGTCTAAAATAATATGGCCTAGATATTGTATTTCTTTCTTAAAGAACTCACACTTATTGATTTTAGCATACAACTGATGTTCACGTAAAGTCTGGAATACCAATCTTAAATGTTCTTTGTGCTCTTTTTCATCCTTAGAATAAATTAAGATGTCATCAATAAATATCAGCACAAACTTATCCAAATATTTACTAAGTACATTTTTCATTAGGCACATGAACGTAGCAGAGGTATTAGTCAACCTGAAAGGAAGGACTACAAACTCATAATGACCATACCTTGTCCTAAATGTGGTCTTATGTATATCTTCATCTTTTATACTAACTTGATGGTAATCGGATCTAAGATCAATTTTGGAAAATATCTTAGCTACACTCACTTGATCATACAGATCATCAATTCTAGGTAAGGGATACCTATTCTTAATATTTTGTTCAAGTGTCAATAATCAATGCACAAGAAAATAGTACTGTCCTTTAGCTTGACAAATAATACAGGTGCACCCCATGGTGACACACTTGGCCAAATGTATTTCTTATCAAGCAGTTCTCACAACTGCATTCTTAACCCTGTAAGTTTGGGAATGCTCATATGATAAGGGGCTGTGGATACTGGTGTTGACCCTGACATTAGATCAATGGGTGTTGACCCCAACATTAGATCAATGGTAAAGTCTAGGTCTCTCCATGTAAGACTAAAATTTCTTCACGAAAAACATCTTAAAATTCTTTTCATACAGGGATATCACTTTTGATTGTCGTTCCCAACATTTAATACTTTGACAACATATTTAATTGGAAGCCTTTTCTAGTATACTTCTTAAGTTGTACCACTGAAATATGTCTTATAAACATCGGTTTATATATACCCTTTATGTATTGACTATTCCCTTTTTCATCTATACAAATAAATGTTGTATCTAAGAGGTTTATAACGGCTCGATGAGCTTCTAGCGATTCCATACCAATCAAGACATCATAAAAACGTAAGGGTAAGGCATTTAAGTTTTCTTGACTATTCATATTGTTCAATGACAGGTTACACCCTTTTAGTAACTCTGTAATCTTCCTCTTTGTTCCTAACTAGATGAACCAACCATGGTTTCTTTTGTTTGTTTTTGTGCAACTTACATTTTTCAATTATTTGCGGAGCAATATAAGTCAGACTCGCCACGAAATCAATAAGAATAGAAACAATAGTTTTCTAAATCCTACCTTCATCCTTTAGCATGGTAGATTGATGATCTGCCTCACGGTCCTCCTTGCTACTTCATTTAAGGTGGAAATTTCTTGCAAATTATTAGCATTTGGTCCTTTCTTATGATTTTTGTGTCTTAAACAACTTAGACTTCTTTACATCCTTAGGGGTAATTGTAATTGTGAGAAAATGACTTCCATTCGAGAACTACAACTATAAGTAATTATCAAGTTGAATGCACCGGTCTAAATCAAAATATTCACCAAAGTAAATGTTGGAAGGAAGAAATGCTCAAAGCATGATATTGAACCTTATGGCTTATAGCACCGATGTCCTGCTTAGCTCTCAATGCAACCACTTCCTTGTAGAGTCACACCCCATAGTAGATATGGGAACGTTTCCAACATGTTCAATCCCTTGTGCAAAAACAATCCCCATTCCCATCTACATATGGGCTTCAAGGTGGCAGTGAAAATCCCAAATGCCTGGATTATCAGCCTTCAACCTTATGGCAGTCCATCCAAAAGGGAAGAGAGGGACGGTAATCCTCAGTGGAGGATTCCTGAGATTATAACTGAGGGGATCCTTGTCTGGATCAAATAAACCATCTCCTTCCCCTAAAATCCAAAAGTTGTGACCATGCATATGCTAGGGATGAATTTCACTGTTTTGTGAGCATGCATATGCGAGGGATGAATTTCATTGTTACCTGGAATCAAGGTATTTGCATTATGCAAAATCAAGTCCATTGTGCTATTCAACATAAAATTGTACATCGCACTTCCTATTGTTGCATTGGGATTGAGAGGAGGTTTGGTTATGTCATAGCTTTCGATCCCTTGATAATTCTTAGGGGCAGTCCTATACTCATTGGTCCACCACCTCTGAATCTAAGAATTTTAAGAGGAAGCACAATGGCACGATGGAACCAAAATTCACATCTGGCGTCCACTGTTTGAGAATTTCCATGTTTAGACGTAAATAATTTGATCATTGTTGTTCAGAATTACCAGATTAAAATTCTTGATCTCAAGCTGTCAAATAAAAGTTTCTATGTCAGCAACCAAGAGTTTAGACTAAATCATGAAAAACATGCCACAGTTCCAACAGGCCCTTAATTTTCCCCGCCTAATATCCCAATAAGAACATTATCTAATGACAATTAACATGTAAGCAAAAGTGGTACTTAACAAACTTATTCGAATGAAGACGGAAGCTCCATGCCGAAACATATAGTCAATAAGTATCCGCTTTAAAAACTCATAAAAGTAGCAGAATGAGCTAACTCGTTTTTGTGTACTAAACAAGTTAGACTTCTTTACATCCTTAACTCCATGGTGTAATTGTAATTGTGAGAAAATAACTTCTGTTCGAGCACTACAACTGCCGATATATCTCCATGTTTTTCCCTATAAGTAATTATCAAGTTGAATGCAATGGTCTAAATCAAAATATTCGCCAAAGTAACTGTTAGGAGGAAGAAATGCTAAAAGCATGATATTGGATCTTATGAATCCCAGTGTTTAATCTGTTACAGTATCGATGTACTGCTTGGCTCTCAAGGCAACCAATTTTTTGTAGAGCCACAACCCATAGTAGATTTGGGAAGGTTGCCAACATGTTCAATCCCCTCTGCAAAAACAATCCCCATTCCCATCTGCAGATGGGCTTCAAGATGGCAGTGAAAAGCCCAAACGCCTGGATTGTCAGCCTTCATCCTTATGGCAGTCCATCCAAAAGGAAACAGAGGGACTGTATTCTTCAGTGGAGGATTCCTGAGATTATAACTGAGGGGATCCTTGTCTGAATCAAATAAGCCATCTCCATACCCTAAAACCCAAAAGCTGTGACCATGCATATGCCAGGGATGAATTTCACTGTTACCTGGAATCAAGGTATTTGCATTCTGCAAAATCAAGTCCACTGTGCTATTCAACACAAAATTGTACATCACAGTTCCTACTGTTGCATTGGGATTGGGAGGAGGTTTGGTTATGTCATAGCTTTCTATTCCCTGATAATTCTCAGGGGCAGTCCTATACTCATTGTTAAGCTTGTATTTGAGGGATGCCAGATATGGAGTTGATGGCAAGGCCAGGGAAACATTGTTGATGGCCCATTTTATGTAACCATCTACAAAGTTTTGGGTATTGAGTAGGAAAATGCTTCTGTCAGCTTTAGGGGGAACTGAATTAGCCTGATAATTATGGTGACCTCTTCTGGCTACAATGTTTCTACTGAAGTCTTTGCTGTATGCAAAGTCATTCCAGGAAGGGCTGGGTGGAGGAATAGAGGATGGGATACTGATAGCAGGATTTGGCAGATAGTTTAATATGGCAAGTCCTGTGGGAGTTTTGGGCTGCCTCCCTCTTACATTGAGAGCTGCCCAATAATTTCTTGAAGGGTCCTGGTCTGCTGTAAAAAGAACTGAGTATGTTTCTCCTGAATATATATCCAGTTTCTGAACTTTTATGGGCTTCACATAGCTTCCATCTGCTTCCACAATGGTCATACTGTGTCTCTGCAAATCAATCAAGCCATTGTTTAGTGCATAATTGTATACTAAAATAAGGATGATTCAAGAAATAGGCCCCAGATCATTAACCTAAGAAGGAACATATGTAGATATATGGAGATGAATATGCATGCTAAACACAGTTCGAGATATGAGGTATGATCTGCACTTAATTAATGTGAATGTTTCTCTGATATTCCATGTGAATATTGATTAGTGAACAGGTTAATTAAGAGAACCCACCTGAATAACGAAATTCAGAGATGAAAGCGAAGCCACACTTGCTATGCGCAAACGGTAAGTTTTCCCTGCTTCGACAGAGAGAACATGTGGAGCACACTGTGGATTTTTGCAGTCTGTTTTGGAACAGTTGTACCTTCCACGCCCTTGGATCAGCAACGACTGCAAAACAAAATGGTTCCCATTATTTGCATGGTGAAACTGATTGAACGTGAATCTCTTTCATCCAGTCCGTCATTGCAATGGCACCTATTCACTCGACCGTATACGTACTATGTTTAACTGAATCGGACGACACGATATTTTTGCTGTTTCTTTTTTCTTAGAATTTTAGGGTAAATTCAGAAAATTTATCAAAACCCCATGAAAGATATCTGGTGGATTAATGGATCATAAAATTCTAGCAAAACTGAAACAGTAAAAGAAAACGTATGTACGCATCATAGAATTCTAGTAAAATTGTAACAGTAAAAGACAGCGTATTTATGGATCATAGAATCCTAATAAAACTGTAACAGTAAAAGACAGCGTATGTATGGATCATAGAATCCTAATAAAACTGAAACAGTAAAAGAAGGCGTATGTATGGATCATCAATTCTAATAAAATTAGAACCGCAAAAGAAAGCGTATGTAACTCGGATAAACTTTATAACTAAATCAAATATTAGGTTTATATAAGCTTTTAGGTCAATTAAGCTTTTAGCTTAACTTATTATAATAGTATCAAATAATGAAAATGGTAATGGAAAAAATCGTAACAGGTAACTTATGAATGTAAAACTAAATCAATAAAGATATGTACTGTTTATATTTTAGAATTTGAAAGTCGGGTAATAATTATGTATTTATATTATATTTTAGAATTCGAAAGTGGAGTAATTATTATGTTTTTATTTTATAGAAATAGAAAGAGATAAAAGTAGTGCTTGTTTGAATATTAATATTATGTATATATTGTTATTTGTATTAATTATATTTTTTATTTTAGATTTGGGTGGATTATGGTTTATGTTTTAGAGATGAGGATGAGATAAGTGTACTTTAGAGATTGATTCCAAAGAATGTCCTTTATAACATGTAGTTAGGCATGGATAAATCAAAGTTGAAATGGTTTAACTAAAAGAATACCAGGAATAAAAAGAATCCAAACTTTCTTCCATTACATCGTTATCTCTTAACCATTTGATCCTTATCCACCTGATCCAGCCACAAACTATGTGGGTGTGCTAGTTAAGTAGATAGACTTTTTTATTTGAGATTTCCTATAGACTAAGGCCTATGTTTTTTCATCTACTAATGAGGATGAGACAAGTGTACTATAGAGATTGATTTTATGGCAGGCTTTCAAAATTCGAAATAAACAATTAACTGTTAACTAGCTGATAAATTAATAACTGGTAGCAATGCATATATAACCCATAGATAATGAATGGATAACCAACAGTTTATTGCAGATAACTCTAAGAATGTAAAATAAAAATCCATTTAATCTTTTATCAACCTAATCTAACCATGTATATATATATGAATGTGCTATTATTATGTATATCTTGTTATATGATAACACAAGGTTATGCAGAAACTACTCCATAGCCCGACCTGCTTGATATGAAAAGCTCAAATTAAAAGGAAATAGACGAAGACAGCCTGTAATAAAAATCTTTATTATAATTATAAATTTGTAGTAAGCAGTAAACAGCTGTACAAATCTACAGAAAATAAGCAGTCAACAGCTGTACAAATCTACAGAAAATACTCAACAAATAAACATTAAATAACTAGTCTGAATCAATAAACAGCAATAGACTCAGCGTATCAGAGCTCACAAACCATGGTAGCTACTTCATTTTAAATAACTTTTTAGCACGCTCATGAAAGATCGTCACCTCTGGAGTTTGACTCTATCTGCCCATGGCACATGAATATTAAAGGACATAAAGGGAAGGGTGGCCAGGTATTGAGATTATGGCCTGTAAATATGCCCTATCCCATTGTGAAACTATATGGCCTGATGGGATAATGAATCACTGGAAAGCAACTATAGAACCCCATATTAGTTTCCAGAGTTATAGTGAAACCGTTCACCAGTTTCATCCATGGGGCTTCAACAAACAGTTTGCAGGTTCTCTTTTGCATTTAATGTGACGAATAAATGAGCCTCTAAAAAACCAGCAGCAAGAAAAGAATGATCACTCACTTGAGGCTCTCCAACCCAACGAAAAGGTATGGAAGAAAGACCAGTCATTTGCTCATACACACTTGTGTGCCACCAGTCGCTGATGATTATGCTCAGCTCCCCATCATATTGAAATGGCTCCTCCTCATCTTCACCAGATTCAACTATAAGAGACCCATAAAGACCAGCAGTTCGCTGCATGCCATGGTGCCCGTGGTATAAGTATGTCCCTGGCTGCTTGGCCACACAAGTCCATCAGCAAATAAATTAAGAAAGAATAACAAAGGCTAATAACCTAATCCTTGTACATAATATGCATTGATTTATTTCTTTATGGTAAAGTTTTTTTTTACACCAAAACTTGATAAACATTTAAAACCAAGTAGGCTTTATTATGAGAAATTAATCTACATTTTTATATTCCTAAAGATTTTAAGATCGTACCATGTAAATGAACCGATACTCATTTATATGTCAATGGTTACTCACTTTAAATCACAAAATATACATTGTTTTACATAGTATAGTATAGTACACAGACTTGCAGATTTATGGAATGGAAAATGGATTAATATCCCTGAATGCACTTACCTTCTCTGCAATGAATTTGTAAACATAATTCTCCCCAGGGTTTATGGCACACTGTGTAATGTAAGCAGTTCCATCTTCCCATGGAGTACCGATCTGCCATCAATACAACAAAACCAAATCATTATATTTATAGCCAACAATATAGTATCGAATCCATGATCAAAACATAGAAACTAGCTGTGTTCTTGAATTCATATTTGTGCAATATAATATAATTGAAAAGTAAAACCTGGTGGATGCCATGCCAGTGTAACACAACGCCTTCAGTGGGCATCAGATTCTCCACTTCCACGATAATTGTATCGCCAACTCTAGCATGAACAGTGGGTCCTGGAAATTGCCCATTGATTGCAATGACCATTCTCTCCACGCAATCTGGCGACCAGAACTGATAGTTTATCTGCCATTTGTAGTGCTTCTCCATTGCGCCCTTGCTTTCTGTCAAGCATGCTTGCATCACCGCCACCACCATCACCACTACGAGACGCAAGTATCTACTTTCTTTCCACCCCATGTTGCCCACCAATTTCAGCACCTCAAAAAAGCAGATGCTTGCACCTTTCTGTACAACATTGTAGCCAAGTTTAGTATATTCTAAGGCTGCTTTCTGGCCATCATAGTCTAGCATATTCATTGAAACGTTTTATATGATGACAAATTCTGGGTTTTTATAATCAGAAGCCAAAGATCCAGACAAGAAATAGATGAACTTTTTATTGAAAATGCAGTTCTAGGCATTGATGGGATTTGTATTTCATTGTAACAGAACGGACAAACTGATCTGAAGGAAACAAAAACAAACTGTCGACATGGTGATCAACTTCATAGACTGGGAATGAAATGACTACAAAGCGACACAAAACCATTTCCTGTGCAAAGAAAACAATGGGGTATTTGAGAATTTATACCTCAGTGATGTGAATGCATTAATATACTGAAACTCATATCATATTTCTGCAAGGGATGAGACGCTTGAGTGCTTTTGGAATAAAAAAATCCATCAATCAATCATGATGTGGTTCCATTGATCTCTCTGGCCCGGAACGATAGCACCAGACATGTCCTGTGTGAAGCTTGATAAATGAAATAAATAGACCAGAAGTGAGGTGGTGAAACAAAGTGGAGAGGGAATATTTTTCACTTTTTGGTGTGATAGGAGAGTTGTGGCATGAAATGAGTCAACCCAAGAAATCATATGACAAACCATTTCAAATGAGGACTCCTTTTGTTCAACGTTTTCTTGCATTCACTGCCACAGACCACAAATGTAAACACCAAAAAAGACATGGGCATAAATTGACATTGGTTTCAACTTCTTGTCTTTCTCAAATGTCTTATGTTGGATAATTTCTGCACAGTACACCGAAAAGTATGATTCCTCCATATTTCTTCAATGTCTTATGTTGGATAATTTCTGCACAGTACACCGAAATGATTCCTCCATCTTTCTCCAATGTCTTATGTTGGATAATTTCTGCACAGTACACCGAAAAGTATGATTCCTCCATCTACCGGCATCTTCAGTAGTTTTCACACTGTATATCAAAAAGTTAGACGTTTCCACAGACCGGCATGATATGTGTTTATAGGGTTGTGATTCAGTGGCCCATTAAAAATGTGACGTGACTTCTCAGCATTTAATTTTTTATTGGGTGATAAATAATTATTCAGCAAGGTCTGCAAATACAGAACCACATAAACATTACGAGCATGAAACCTCCCATCTATGTCTCTTTCAAAAGTGTTTCAAGTCTGCACCCACGTTTTTCTCTTTATTTTCTTCAGCCCACTATTCTACATGTCCATGCTTCTCCACCTTTTTCACTTAGGTCAACATTGGAGTTACCTTTTTCACTTAGGTCAACAATGGAGTTGCCATTGTTGTGTCAACTTTGTCCACTACCTCATTTGGTGGACATAATTCATCTCATCCTTCTCAGAGTGGTAGCTATGGTATTTTTTCTCTCATTATACATAATTTTTCAGTTAAAGTTTTATGGTTTCGAGAACAAATTGTGGCAAACATTCATAGGGAAACAAATTAAATAGAATGTTAGTGCTATAAATTTTAATATTAAAATGTTACTGTTATAACTTTTAATTTATGAAACATTAATTTCTCTGAGTGGTTTTATTCTCATTTTGTAACTTTTACATTCTATATACTTCAAGATGAGGTTTACACTTTAATTTTATGAACTACTTCTATCAATATCCTTTATTATGATTTTAGATCAACCTCCTTCTCACAATGCAACAATACTTTTTGCATCATCAATTTTTCTCCATGTTCTGCCCCAATTCCACCACCTCACTTGATGTTACTATTGATTTTGCTTCAGCAATGAGTTTATGAGTTCTCCACTCTTGTCTACTTCCATCTTTTCAAATTTATGGGCATTCAAATGGATTTGCATTCTGCATATGTAGAAATGCCTTATAATTTGCCTCTACCTCTACCTCTTCTTAACCAACCTCTTCCTTTGTCAACATTGGAGGTGCTTTCATTTTCATCCACTTGTTTTTCTCTTTGTTTTTCTCTTTGTTTTCCTCTTCCATATCCTTAACATTTTCTCATGGTCTATCTTCTCTACTTGGTAATCCTATGCCACTGAATGAAAATTCAAAAATATTAAACTTATCTTGAATGGAATAACTTAAACTATTCACACACCTCATAATGGATTCTAAACTCTTCTCATTCTCGTCATACCGTCAAACCTTATAGAAAGTCTGTAAAAATCCTCTATGTACTTCTTTACTAACATCTTCAATTGTTTCGACCCTTTCCACGGTATGCTTTAATTCGCAAATTCTTAGAACCTCCTCGGTTTCGGTCCAAGCACAGGAAGTAGCACGCGGAGGAAGGAGCCCTCTCGCGCGGCTCGAGTGGGGTGGGGTCTGTGCACCCCCCCTAGTCAAGCATGGCGGCAGCCCCAGCCAGGAACCGGGGAGTGTCCAGGAATAGTGGAGGCAAGGATGGAGCTGGGGAAGGGAAGAGAGCTGGGGTGGGGGGTTGTCTCCTGAAAGCCCAATCAATACCATTGATTCAGATCCGGTCAGAGTCCATTCGGGAGAAGATAGAGATGTGGAAGGAGAAGGCCCTAATCAGGAAATTTGTAGGGGTCTGGCCGAGGGAGAAAGATCTGGTCCACTGGATCCAGAGCACCTGGAGCCCAAAAGGGAATTATGACCTTCAGTTAGGGGCCAAAGGTTTTTTTATCATCATTTTCTTCAACCAAGAGGATCGGGACAGGATTATGGAAGGGGGGCTGTATTTTTTCTTCTCTGCAGGACTCTATCTGAGGCCATGGAAGGAACGATTCAACCCAGATACGGAGGACATGACTGTTGCCCCGGTGTGGATCCGCCTGGTAGGGATTCCAGGGGAATACTGGGACATGGAGATTCTGCGAGACATTGGGAACTCTTTAGGGGAATTTGTGAAAATCGCTGAGTAGACCCTCCTCCAAAGGTATACCACCTTTGCTTGGATCTGTGTTTATATGGATCTCTCGAAGGACCTCCTTGAGGCAATCCGGATTAATTAGGATGATGAAGAATGGATCTAGCAAATTGACTATGAGCAGTTACCCTTCAGGTGTAGGATCTGCCATGAATACGGCCATTTCGGGAGGAATTGACCTAGGGAAGATAAGGAGAAGATGGAACAGGCCCCGGGAGAAGCGCTTGGGAGCAAGGGTTTCACTCAGGTCAAGAGTAGGCAGAGGAGTAGGGGTTCGGGCGGGAAGAAATAGCGTAAGGATGAAGTGGGGAAATCAGAGGGATCATCTAACCCCTTCCAGGTCCTAGGAAAAATAGCAAAGGTTCAACCGCAAGAGGGCGAGGTTGTAGGAAGAAGTCTAGAATCTGAGATGATGGGGATGGAAGATGCAAATAAAAGTGAAGCCCATTCGGTAGCCATGGAAGTGGAAGAAGCGGAGGACATGGACTTACGCGAGTTGGATCTGGATGCCTTGGAAGCAAAATGTAAGAAAGACGGCTCAGGATACGTTCCCAGAGAACAGATCAAGCTCTTGCAGCAAGCGATTTTGCTCTCTAAAGTGCACAAGGATCTGGGGCTTAGAGCAGAAGGGCTGAAAGGAAGCAAAAGGAAAAATCTAGAGGAAGATCATAAACGGGGGAGGAAGTCGAACAAGCAAAGAATAGTAGAAACAGGAGTCATGCTGATCGAATTAGGCCAATACCCCACGATTAAGGCGGCCTTTTCTAAGGTAAGCAAGGTTTGCCAATGAAGATAGTTACCTGGAATATTAGGGGATGTAATCACCCCAGGAAGATAAGATCTCTTGCAAGAAAGATCAAGCAGGAAAAAATAGATATTCTTTTCTTACAGGAGACTAAGTGCAGTTTTGAATCAATACGAAAGATTGGGCAGAAGATTTGGAAAGGTAGCCAGGTCATGGCTGTAGAAGTAGATGGTATGCGAGGAGGGATAGCTATTTGTGGTGAGAAAGGGAAGTGGATCTCACAGGGTGGTGAGCAGGCCATTTTTCTCTTTTAGCGGATTTCCACATTCGGGGCTCAGAGATGAGAGGAATGATCATGAACATTTATGGGCTGAGTGCTTTCCTGTAGAAACAGGAGTTTGTCAATCATCTCGGATGGCTCAGTGCCTCGGCATCATTGAGAAATTGGATAATCGGAGGAGACTTCAATCTAATAACTTCACTCAATTAAAAAGGGGAGGTAAGCAAATGCTGGACAAATATTAGGAGGACTTTAGGGAAACCCTAGTCAATAGCTTCCTCATGGATCTAGAAACTGGGGATGGGTGGTTCACCTGGAACAACCGAAGGGGTGGTGAGTACTTGGTGCCCTCTAGGCTAGACCGTTTCCTTGTGACCGAAAGTATAATAAGGGGAGCAGGAGAAATAAGGGTGAACGTGGTCCCAGCAGTAGGTTCTGATCACTGGCCCGTGTGCCTAAGCTAGGAAGGGGTAGCGGATCGGCTTCCAAAATCTTTTCGATTCGAGCAATTCTGGCTAGAACACAAGGACTTCAAGGGTCTGGTGGAACAATGGTGGCAAGAGATGACGGACTCAGGGGGAACAAGGATGCACAACTTTCAGCAGAAGCTCAAAATACTGAAGGCCAAAATCCGTACATGGAACAAGAATGACTTTGGCAACATATTTGAAGATAAGAAAAGGATGATCTTGGAATTGACTGCTACCCAACAAAGAGGGATGGAAGTTGGGTGGGATCTAGATCTGAAGGAAAAGGAGAAGGACCTTGAAGCCTAGTTGGAAGCCAGAGAAAGATAGGAGGAGGTCTTCTGGAAACATAAGTCTTGGGTGAAGTGGCTGCGGGAAGGAGATAGGAATACCAAATTCTTCCACAACGCCACGGTCAACAACTGCTTGGGGTCAAAGATCTTCAACCTTACACTCATTAGAGGAAATTTGGGGTCTAAAATGGGCCTTATAAGAAAACGTGCCAAAATAAGTTTTTGTGAGTTGGAATTCAAGAACCAATAGAATTTCAATAAAATAAGTCAACCATAATGGTTGAATTGACATATTTGTCATTAAAAAAAGCTATTTTTTTTGTTCGCATTTTCGACATATCTCCTTGTGTTTTTACTCAAATTTCGATCAGGAGAGCTTGTTGGATACGGAATTTGATTTTGCATCCAACGAGTACCCACACTGCATACTTTTGACGTACCCCGCTACCCCAAAAACAAGAAATACCTGAAAAAATGTGATGATGACATCATCATCACATTTTTTCAGGTATTTCTTGTTTTTGGGGTAGTGGGGTCTGTCAAAAGTATGCAGTGTGGGTACTCGTTGGATGCGAAATTAAATTCCACATCCAATGAGCTCTCCCGCTCAGAATTTGAGTAAAAACATAGGGAGATATGTCGAAAATGCGAACACAAAAAGTAGTTTTTTTCATTCTTCCTCCAAAATTAATAACTATTATTTTATTATTTTAACTATTATTTTATTATTTTCCTTAGGAGGCCCATTTTACACCCCAAAATTCCTCTAATGTCCCAATGGGACCCATGTGGGATCTTAGGGCGAGGTAGAAGAGGGCCTTGTTAATCATTTTAAGGATATCATGACAGAACACAACAATGAGAGGGGTCAGGATATTGATCAGATCATCTCCCTAATCCCCAGCATTGTCACAAGGGAGGACAATGAGAACCTCACCAAACCGATCTCCCTACAAGAGGTGGAGGGGGTCATGCAGCAGATGGCTCAGGGGAAATCCCCTGGACCAGACGGGTTCACAGCCAAATTTTTCCACCATTTTTGGGACATGCTCAAAGAGGAGGTTTGGGCAATAGTGGAGGAGTCTAGGACCAGCAAAGGGGTGCTCAAAGCTTTTAATGCAACCTTCCTCACTCTGATCCCAAAGAGTGAGGGGGATGATGCTCCTCATAAGTTCAGACCTATAGCCCTTTGTAATGTGATATACAAAATAATCTTGAAGGTAATAGCTAATAGACTGAAACCTCTGCTCCCGGGGATTATCAACCCTAAGTAATCGGGGTTTGTGGAGGGGAGGCAAATTCTGGATGGGATCATTATGGTCCAGGAGACTTTTCACTCGCTCAAGTGCACTAGAAGCCCAGGAATGCTTATTAAACTTGATATTGCCAAAGCCTATGACAAACCTAGCTGGGATTACTTGAAGGAAATACTAAATGATTTTGGCTTCTGTAGGGAGTGGATAGAATGGGTCATGGGGCTGGTGTCCTCGCCTTCGCCTTTTTTCTCCATCCTCCTGAATGGTTCCCCGACCAGATGTTTCTCACCATCAAGGGGAATTAGACAAGGAGATCCCCTATCTCCGTTTCTCTTCATCCTAGTAGCGGAAGGCCTAAGTCGTCTCATTCAGGCTCAGGCAGGTATGGGGAGGATACGAGGCCTATCCTTTTGTGACGGCATGGAAAAACAAACTCATCAGCAATTTGTGGATGATATAATGTTAATGGGGCACCCCTTAGTCCAAGAGGCACGAGCCTTCAAATCCTGTCTAGCAGCCTTTACTAAAGCCTCAGGGTTGGAGGTTAATGCGGAGAAATCCCAGGTGTTCTTTTTCAATACCCTGCTTATTACTCAGAGGAACATTGGAAGGATCTTGGTTTTCAGAAAGGCTCCCAACTAAATATCTAGGGGTCCCTCCAAGCCAGAAAATTATTAGGCATGCATCTTGGCAAGATTTAGTAAACATAATAAAAAGTAGGCTATCAAGTTGGGCAATAAGACCTTTAAATCTCCTAGGGAGACTAGTTCTGGTTAAATCGGTTATCCAAGCTATGCCTATGTACCTTCTCTCAGTGCTATCGGCCCCCAAGTTAGTGCTCAAGGAAATCAAGAATCTCCAGCGCAATTTCCTATGGGCGGGCAAAGGCAGTAAAGCAAAACTCTCCCTGGTCAGCTGGGAGAAGGTGAGTTTGCCAAAGAAATTGGGGGGCCTAAGGCTCTGGGATCCAGAAGCAGTGGGGGAAGTGCAGGGTGCCAATATTTGGTAGCGATGGAGTACCCACAAACAAGAGCCATGGGCCAAGATATGGCACTTTAAGTATGCAAGGGGATGTCCTGCTTCGCAGTTGGTTCGTTTTAGTGGGGATGTCGAAGGTTCCCAAATATGGCGGAAGGCAAAGGAGGGAAGGTAGCTAATCCAAGAGCATAGCTTCTGGGAAATTCAGGATGAAAGTGTGGAAAACATGTGGGATGACTCATGGAATCAACAACCCAAGCTAGGGGAGGATCCTGGATGGCTTCAATTAAGGAGAATGTGCTTAGATGAGGGATGGGAGAAGGTGAATCAATACTGGGAAGGAAATTCCCAGGGTGACAGGAATAAATGGGTGATTCTACTTGCTCCCACGGATCAAATCCCGGAAGCAGACATCAAAGCCTTAGAGGAGGAACTCAATACTCTCGTCATCAGAGTTAAGGAAGGGGATGATAGGCTCAGATGGGGTTACTCCCAAAAGGGCATGTTTAGCATCAAGGAATCCTATAACATCAAGATGAGAGGACAGGCAGAGGATGACGAGATTTGGGAAAACGTTTGGACATCCAACCCATGGCCAAAGGTGGCCATCTTCTGCTGGTTGGTAGTGCGAGGGAGGATTCTAACAGGGGAGAACCTGAAGCGAAGAGGGATCCTGGGACCATCTAAGTGTGTCTTGTGTGCCAACCAGGAGGAAAGCATAGGGCATCTCCTGGATGCGTGTCCATTTGCGGCCAGATTATGGGATAAAGGAGCCCTGATGTTTCAAAGAAGTAATATATCCAGAGGGAATCCAGCTCAAACCCTCAGGGATTGGAACCCGAAGGCCTTCAAGAATAATCTTCTTAGCTTCCTATGGCTTGCTTTCTCTGGAATGGTTCTCTGGGTTACCTGGAAGGAGCGAAATAGCAGGATTTTTTGGGAACGAGAACGATCTATAGAGGCATCCTGGAAAACCATTTACTCCAACTTGCTGGAGACTATCTGCAACATGCAGTGGTCAGATGAGGATAAAGAGTTTATAGGTTGGGAAAAATCAGTTGCAGAGGCATGGGGCCTGGATAAGGGGTTCATAAGCGACCTCCCTCGGAAACCCAAGGTCTGCAGAGTGGAGAGCCCTTCATCCTGGTCTCCCCCTGCACTTCAAATTTTCAAGGTTAACTTTGATGGGGTGGCTAAAGGAAATCCTAGAATGGCGAGATTTGGAGGGGCCTGCCGAGACTATAAAGGGGAAATTTTACAAGTTTTTCATGGGGACATAGGCTTCGACACCAACAAATCGGCAAAGTTGGAGGGGATGATCCACGGCATCCATCTTGTCGTCTGGAATGGCTGGCTCCCAGCAATAGTGGAAGGGGACTCCCGAATTCTCATCCACATGGCTTGACAGCTGGCAAACGAGAGGTCAGTAGAGAAAGTGGCATCCAGTTGGTGCCTGGCGGGGAGAATGAAGGACCTCCGAGTTCTGATTTTGGATTTCCCAGCGTTGTCCTTTCACCACGTCAAGAGAGAGGCTAACAAGGTGGTGGAATTAATGGCCAACGTTGGGGTTGCTGATGTTAGGGATCTCGGGTGGGGATGACTTGAATATTTCGAGGGAGAATAGTGGTTGCCTCGCTACCGTCATCTCGCGGATCATGATGGTGGTGACAGAGGGCAGAGGCAGGATCATATGAATGTGGAACGTGGAGGGGGGAGGTGGCAGTAATATCCTCCCACGCGTCACCTCTGTTAACATGTGCCAAGCAGGTGGTCTTGGATAGAGGCAATCGAAGAGCTTCTCCCTTATCATTAAGTTCAAGTACAAGAGTTTAATGGAGGAGATAGGTAGTACTATTCACGATCGATTAGGTGATGCAATAGTGATGAAGACTCCTCCGAGGATCCCCGGGCGAGGTACGAGTCAGGGTGGTGGCCAGACTAGGGTTATTATGATCCGTGACAGAGACGCTAATTCAATCATGGGAGTGATCCTTCTTAATTGGGCCAGGATAGCCATGGCTGAAGCATATGTTCTGGATAGAGTGCAGGCCTATTGGTTAAGTGTAATTAGGGAGATGGAAAAAGGTGACAGAGTGTCTGTTAGAACGAAGAACAAAGCTGAGCTTATGGAAATGGCTCTGACTCGTGGAAGCGGGGGTGGGAGTGACTATAGGGGAAAAGGAGAAGACTATAGTGGTAAAGGGAAGAGGGCGATGACCCAGGCTCAATTGCAGGCTCAGGCTGCCGCAAAGGCATTTAAGGATCACATCCCGCTTATCTCCAGGCTTGCCATGGAAAACATGGAGAAGGCCCTCTGGGAGCAGGTCAAGTCGAAACCAATAGAGGAAGTTCGGGAGGAGGTGGATGGGTGGGTCTCCGACCCTGGGTCTATGGTGGGGAGAGCGTTGGCTCATGATCGCCTGGTGATGATCTATTGGGTTCTTATGAACCTTGTTTCCTAGGCGAACATCAAATCCGCAGCCATAATTGGTGAGCAGCTTGAGGTGATTCTGGCAAAAAGGGAGGGAGGTGAGGAACCTGTAAGAGCTTGGAAGGAGCATAATGCTGAATGCAGCAAGATTCTCAGAAAATTCAAAGCCCTCAGTGGAGACTGTCGCCTCATGCACAGGAAGGTAGACCAGATTGCATCCTACTTGGGGATTGCGCTGTATCACCCAGGAATGGAGCAGCTTGCAACGGTCGGGTCTGGTAGACACGCTAGAGGGAGGACTACTAGTGCCCCTCCTATGGGGAGCTCTACGGAGGCAATGCAACAGCTGGGACGGTGCAGTCTGTCAGAGACCCGAGCTCAAGTCATCTTGATACTGCCCTGAGGCGTGGGGCTGCTTTCCTTTTTGCTGACTGCTATCAAAAGGTTACGACGTCGGCCCTTATTTTATGTAGTAATTTGTCAGTTTGGTTTTTTAGTTTGCTATGCTATCTTATGTTGCAAGTATTTCGGAAGCTAGGCTCTGTAAGTAAGACTGGGATTGAGATCTCCATAGAGGGAACTCTCCTGGTTCATGGTGGGATAGGTGAAGGATTTTGGAATGTAATTGGGATGGGTAGTTCCGGGGGCGGGCTGGTCAGGGCCTTCTTGTTTTGATGATTTATCTGTAATCCGCTTTTAAGCAGTAATACACTTTTATTTACAAAAAAAAAAAACATCTTCAATTGTTTCAAATTTTGTAATATTCTTGAACAAATTTAACGAGTAATGTACAAATAAAAATTTATTGTTAAAATCCAACATCATCATATAGTAGGTTTTAATTTTCTCTCTACCACAAGTTTATCTATTCAACTACAACTTATCCCACCATAAAGAAGCATGACTTTTCAATTTGTACTAGCAAAACTAACTCTCCTAGGACCTCTAATATAAATGAATTCAAAGAATTTTCTCATTTCTCCTATAAAATGTATTAATTGAACATGAGATTTAAAATTCTAGAATAGATCTATGAGTATCAACTTTAGGTTTGTCTCCATTACTCTTGAGCTATGATCATTCTCTCTCTCACTATCATGTGCTCTTCTATTTCTTAGCTTGTAATATATGATTCCACTTCATCATCACTAATGTCTTTCACCACATGTGAAATACATCTCCTATGGGTTGCCTCCATGGAATCTAGTCTAGCCATCATTGTTCTCACCTTCGTTCAAGCTCATTCATATCTTCTATACTCTATGGTCTTTTAGGACTTCCATAACCTCCTCCTCTATTTGTCATCACTATTATTTTTTTATAGGATCTCTTCTTATGTACTTTTCCACTTCACCCAAATTCACGGATTTCTCAATTTGAGACCCACTCTTTAGTCATCTACGCCATACACCTCTGTGTAAGCCATAGTTAAATAACTACAAAACAAAGCCACTTGAATTTCATAAATCTCCGCAATATGAATTCATCGCACATAATAATAATTGTGACACAATTAATTATGCATAAATAAACCACAACATAACTCTACAAATTTTATTAATGAATTAGACCAAGCAATTAGACCTCCATTACAATAATTTGAAAAGATAGCTATAGGATCAACACCACTACAACTCCTCGTCACCTAGCTAGTACAATTTGCTTGGAAAAAACTTTTCCCAACACCTCTATTCACCACCACAACCACAAAGTGGAACTTTCCCTTGGAGGTCAAAAACATCTTTCTCATTCACATGTAGATAATTTTATACACAAAATTTGTCAAATCCAATATAGTTCTAACCTTTCAACTTCCATGAGTTTCTCTTCAAGATGATTACAATGTAGAAGTGAGATCATTTCATATTTTCTTTAATAATCTCATAGAATTAAGTATTTACGTTAAACCAAAGTTTTTATATTCTTAAATTTGTTTTGCAACATTTATTTTGTGAATTAATTATCCAATGTTTTAGCAATATAATAAAAATAGCGTTTGTCTTTCCAAAGCAATAAGTCCTGTATGAATATATGTTGCCACTAGAAAAAGAATGTTTTCAACACTCAAACATTTCTTCTTTAGCAGCCTCTTTCTTAATGACTTCATATTGTGATACATACTCTCCTCTTTCTTACTCCCATGAACCTGTGTAGGGAGGGTTGCTGGGGTGGCAAGCTAAGGTTGTCCCCACCTACAATCCAATCCCCATGACTATCTTATATGGTCCTTAATGGAAGAAAAAAAAAAACTTTTCTCTTTCTTACTTAAAACCATAATTTTTTTCAACATGAATAAAATATACTATATTTTTAAGAAAAAACAAAGTACTCTCCTTTTCTATGATATTGTTATAAAAATAAAAATAAAATAAAAAATTGAGGAAAGTAAAACATAAAGCATGTATGTGTAGGATAATTCGATTTGGTTTTAGAGTGGTTTGTACCAAAAAATAGTGGTTTTGGAAAGTAAAGGGAAACTAAATATAATAAAGATTAGTATAAGAAAAATGAATAATATATTGAGATCAAAATATTGCAGAGTATAAAATAGAATAAAACATAGATGCATATATATAAGGTTCATTTATATAAATTTTACTAAGTATATTATAAATTTATTTGGTGAATGCTTCCTTTTCTAAATGTAAGATAAACTTGTTTTTTTTTAATAAAAGGTTCATTTATATAAATTTTACGAAGTATGTTATAAATCTACTTGTTGAACTTTGCATTTTCTAAATCCTAAGATAAAGTTGTTTTCTCATTGAAAAGTTAATTATACTCTTATAAATATCTCACCATATCAAAATATCTTGAATGTGGTAAAGGTAAAAGGTATTGCATTAGTTGATCTGTAATATTTTCGCATAACATGATTAAATCAGCTTTAGCCAGTTGTAATAAGGATGAATATCATGTAGTGGAGTGGAGCTGTCACATTGAAGTGACATGCATAAAAGTCACCTACCCCGTGCCATTAACCTTTTCACACATTTAACGTACAATGTATCTTATTTAGTCTCTTTACCATTGAGTTAACACAATCTTCATAAATAATACTAGAGTTAACACAATCTTCATAAATAATACTATAGTCATTTTCTTTAATACTATATTAACATTTATTTCTATTTAGTCTCTTTACCATTGAGTTAACACAATCTTCATAAATATTACTATAGTCATTTTCTTTAATACTATATTAACATTTATTTCTTAAAGTTATAATTATTCGAAATTAAAGAATAAAGTATTGTACTTCTATCATTTCAAGGGCATAATCATAACATAGTACAGATGGTCTATTCTATTTTAATGAGTTTATAAATGGGTGCGAAAGTGATAGAGTGCACAGGTGAAAAATAGAATAAAACGTTTCAAATAGATTTTTCATTAAATTAATAATGAAAAAGACCATTAGTCTTATGAAAAAATTGACATTAAATTAGTCTTGGAAAGTATCGGGAATATCATTGGTCGGTTTATCGCGGTTGGGGAGGATTTTTTGAATGCCTTCGACAAACGGATAGCTAAAATATTAGTGGAAGTCGACACCTCCAAAGGTTTGTCGGTTGACATTGATATTCATTGCCACGATTGCCTTTTCTCCCAACGCATTGATTATCAGAGTATTCCTTTCCTGTGCAGCTGCTGTCGTGCGACTGGGCATCTGCGGAGAACTTGTCCTTCGCTGCATCTGTCACCCCGTTCCTCGGGCTCTCCCTCTCAGCCCTCTTCCCAGGGGACTCCCACTTCGGTGCAAAAGCAGTCTCAGGTAAGACAACCTTCTTTCCTTCCACTGTCATTTGTTGCTAATATGAATGATGCATGTGCTAATTTCGACGATGCATATGATTATGAGATTGCGTACTTGGATTCCTTTGTTCCTCGAAGTGCCCCTATTTTGCCAACGGTCCTTGGCTTTCCTATGGGGAGTCCCTCCGTCCGATCAGTGGTTGATGTCTCTAATGGCGTCTTTGGACCTGGCATGACCCTTGACACTTCTTCTGTCGATCTTGGGGTACCTCTCCCTTTACTTTCCTCTGCTCCGATGATTCCTTGTCCCCCTGTTCCTTCCTACGTTACTACCTCTGCTAGGGTTGCTGATTTTCGTCAGGAGGATCCAGGTCTTGACTCTCCTCCAGAAGTTGGCTCTATGAAGACCGCTTTGAAAGACTTTTCTCCAAGTTCGGGTGGGGCAGTCACGTCTTTGATCTCTTCCTCCTTGTGCTCGAGGTTTCCTCCTCCCTCTTCGTTGACCACTAGTCCTCCTGTTCCTGCATTACTCTCTGATCCCGTCTAAAGGGATGTTGATATCTGCTCTAAGTTTTCTAGCCGTGTTTCTTCCCCTCCGGTAGCTTCCCTCTCAAGTGCTCAGGTTCTGGTTGATGATCATTTTCCACCCCTTTTTACGTCTTCGGATTTCCCTCCTCTAGTAACCTCACCTACCTTGGTATCGGCTTCCCCACCTCACAGCCCTGTCGATATCCCGTCATTCTCGGATCCCTCAGTACAAAAATCTCTGGATATCTTCTCTGATAAGACGCCCCTGACACCATCGGTCCTCCCACTTGACTCCATACAGTTTGAAAACGTCACCATTCGTAGGAAGAAAAAGACCACGTTCGTCATAAATGAGTCACTTGCACCGGCTCCTTATACTCCTCTTTCCACTCGTCTGAAAAACACTGCGTGGATGTCGGTTTCTGCAAATTCTAGGGTCCTTAGAGCATTGACCCCTCCACATCCGGATACCTAATGCGTATTCTCTCCTTGAATGTTAGGGGGTTGGGAGGCTTGTGTTAACACCCAAAAATGGTTAACTACCTCATCTACCTCACTACATGGCTCATTTGTCCATTTGCCTACCATATTTCCCTGAAAATCCCACAAAAAG
>LPNX010401933.1:2834-24904 GCA_001517045.1 Pseudotsuga menziesii
GAGTGGGCAAAAAAAACCCAAGAAAGCCATGGCTTCTTCTTCAATACCTCATGGCTCGTGGCTTCTTGTTAGGACAATTTTTTTTCCATGCGTCTAAGCTGGCGCTAGAGCCATATTCAATAATGCCATTCGTAAAGAAGACTATGTAAGGGAGTTTTTTTTGTCTCCTTTAACTATTGTTTCATAAGTCCTTTGAAATATGTTCAATGTTTTAAGTTCCCTCTTGAAAATTCACTTTCTGAATTAGGTTATTCTGAAATTTACATACTCCTCCTCGCTCTTGTTGTTGCTTCCAGGGCCGGTTTTGGTAAGCTGTGGTTTGTACACGCAGTGAGGCAAAAATCCAAGAAAGGGCATTTAATAGACCGAACACATATCAACTAGTCTCATGCTACTTATTTTAGTTACCATGGTATCTCTGAGATCACATAGTGCCAAGCTCAACATCACCATAGGGTACGGTATTTGCATGGGAAATACCTAAACATTATCACACAAAAAGGTTAATGTAGTGCCATGAGACGACCACTAGGGTTCACACTAGAATTTATTTTAGTTAGCATGGTATCTCTCAAATCACAGACTCAGCTCACATAGGGTGTCATATTCTAATGGAAAACCAGGAAATATTATCCACACCACAAAGGTTAGTGTAAGGTCATGAGGGTTTCCAATGATGCCAGCTTGTCTATAGATAGAAGAACATTATGGCTAAAGTATTTTTCTTAATTTTGATTTAGTTAACTGTAATATATATGTTTATGTAATAGGATATCTTTATTTCTTGAAATTTTGGTTCATAAATTTATTTTTTACTAGGCTAAATTTTTATTTATTTTTTCAATAAATTGTAATTCTTTGTAAATTTAGAAGTTCTATTTATATGTGGGTCAGCTTGTTTAGTTGACCCACTTGTGAAGATTTATTTTGAAAAAATGCTTAATGGTTTTTTGTAAAATTCAAAGTGCAATGGAAAGTGTGGTCATTTCTTGTTTGCTATTATATTATTATTTTAAGATGACCTCCCATGTCTTGGATTTTTATTTTATTGAACATTTTAAGGTGACTTGCAATGAGGTTAATTCTGATATTATTGGATTATGGTTGAATTTAAATGTTTGCTATAAATATTTTAGTATATTTAATAGTTTCAAATTCTAAATACCTTTTTAATGTGATTACATTTTGTTTAGGCTCCCAAATTAGGATAAAGATTACCTTCAATTTATATAACTCTTTTTATTAAGGGGAAATGATTTTATTATATATATTTATATTTATTTTAGTATTTTATTTATTCGCTTGTGTTTTTAAATAATGATTATATAGCTTTAGTTTAAGGTCTCTTTAATTATGTTTTGATTGCTTACTTGTTTCTATCAACATTTAGCCTACTTACATATTAATACTTGTTATTGTATATCCTATTTATTTGAAATACTTTTACTTTTTTTCTTATTATATTTATATATAATTCTATAATATATAATATATGGGGAAAAAATATTAATATTTATTTCTAATTGAAGGAAAAATTTTCATAAAATTTATTTATGCATTATGTCAGATATAGGTAAAGGTAAGTTAGTATAAATTAAATTAATGTAGATTATGTGACTATTAGATTGGGAGAGGGCTCGAGGGTGAGGGAGAGGGGATGAGAGAATGAGGTGAGTCGGGGGGGATGGAGAGGGAGAGGGATGTGTGTGTGTGTGTGTGTGTGTGTGTGAGAGAGAGAGAGAGAGAGAGAGAGAGAGAGGATGACAGGGAGATGTAGGGGGAGGCATCGAGAGAGGGGAAGTAGAGGAAGGGGAGAGGAAAGTAGGAGGATGGGGAAATGGCGTTGGAGTGAAGGGGAGAAAGATACGGAAAGGAGAGAGAGGAGGGGAGGGGAGAAGAGGTGAGGATTCTGGAGGAGGGTAGTGGGAGGCATAGGAGGAAAGGGTGAGGGAGGAGGGGAGAGGGAGAGTGAAGCAGGGAGAGACAGAAGGAGAGAGAGAGTGGAAGGGGGAGGGAACGAAAGGAATCATACTAAGAGGTGGGAGGGAGAGAGAGGGAGTCAAGGAAGGGAGAGAGGGGGAGATGTGGAGAGGGATAAAAAGGGTGGAGATCAATATTGTGATAAGGAGAGAGAGGATGTAGGGTGGATGTAATAGAGGGGAGAAGGGAGGGAAGGGCTAGGACGAGAAGATGGAGGGTGTACGCCTAACACCCCTGTGCTCCTGCAGCATGTACGCCTAACACCAGTGTGCTCACGCGGCAATCACTTGCCTAACACCACTGTGCTCCTGCAGCATCCAAATTTTTCTTGTTCATATTTGTACAAATCTTAACTTTGATTATTGCAAGGCGCACTCTAGGGTGCTTTCATGACTTTATTGTCATTGTATCGGTTCATGAATCAACTACACAGCGAGTCAAAGCTTTCATTGACAACCCAAAATTTCAATAATCAATTATCATAATTTGTATCAATTTTTAATAGTCATTCACAAGCTACCATACTTGTAAACAAAACAAGAGAATTACTCTTTACCCCTTTTCTGAGTGAAAAAACGTAACTTACATACACAGGCAGATTATATACCATAATGTACTTCGATTTAGCAATGGCCATAATCTTGGCGAAGCGTGAGATGTTAGTATGCCAACAACATCATCGACCGTTATCCCTTGTTTATAAAACACTCAAGGTTCAATAATTATATTAAGTAAACAATACCCATACTTAACCTCCTTATCTATGGAAACAAATATTTCCTAATGGTTGGCTCCAACCATTAATGTTCCTGGCCTATCCTACCATGTTAGCATATCACATTATACAACATTCATCAACTTATTTATCATTATCAAATCCATATCAGCTCTTAAGATGCCCATCTTAACATCACCCAAGCAACAACCATGTTCCCAAATTCTTAATGGTTTCAATCACAAGACAACCAACAAGATCATTTAGTCTAGCGCTAGAATCCAATTCTAGGGTTCTTGTTAGAATCTAAAAATAAGCATATGATAGCAATAAAATGGTCTATTAGCATATCAATACCCAATAAAACAAAATAAAAAATACCAGCCATGGGAAAATCAAAACATAGGATAGTTCAAAATTAAAACTCAATCCAAGCAACAAGGAACCAATCCCAGAATGTGCACTTAATAAGAGCATGACTCTATGAATTCATTTTTTTTAATCATGAAGCTGGTACTTGTAACTACACATAACATTTCAATATGCACAACATCATTCACTAATATCCAAAACATCCCTAGCGAGGTCAACATGGATCAAGAAGTACATTCGCCATTCTATTTAAGGATTTTCAATGCTCAATCCAGCAATGTCATGTTTCATAAGGAGATACGCCTTCTCTTGTATTTTTTTTTTTTTTTTGTGACTCTACTGAACAAGCAATAGGTTTTAACATACAAAACTTCAAAACCTCTATTAATGAATTTACAACCACAAATCAAAACCGTTAACAACTTTCAAACCTTCATTTTTCGGCCGTTGTCAAGAAATGTGTCGACATTCTTTAAGCATTTAATTAGATCTTTGGTATTCAAGTCGCAAGTATCAGAAAGAAACTTACCAAGAATCAGATTCCAATTAATACAATGTCAGCAAACAGATTCATAATTGATACCTGATTAAATTGGAAGCCAATCAAGGATTTCGATCTCAATACTCAACCACAAGGTTAATGGATTACACATATCAACAGTAATTTTAACTAAGGAAATAGGAGGCATACCGTTCATGACTCTTCCATTAACCTTATCTAATCAAAATACAAACAAGGTCCTGGTCCATGCCCATACATGCCATCGTTAGATATTGACAGAAATCAAATTATAAACAAACCTACCCTTGTAAACTCATACCACCACGAGATCGGGATTCCCATACATGAGATCTATACTTGGAACACATACAATCCCTTGGATCTATTCATGCAACTATATACAAGCATCAGGTCTAACGGGATTAATTTCCTATGATCAGATCTATCCTTGCAATTTCATACAACCATGGAAAACTAACTCTCACAACCAATCTATACTCTAATGTATGCTGGAATTCATGCAATAATATAATCGGCGAAGCGTACTCATACTTGAATGCATATCTAACAACCTCTTAACCAGTCGCATAATGAGGTCTTGAACGCATATGGAAAAACACACAAGAATCACAGAAACATACTCATGCCGTGATGTATATTAAAATTCTAGGTGCATAAGAAAACTCAAGCAAAAATCTCAGAATATAATCATAACGAGATCCATATTTATTAACTGAAGCAAAATCACAGTACGTACACATATACAAAACTATGAATCCCCAATTCCCATATTACTGTTTTAAACACCTATGGTACTTTCGTTGACCATGAGCTTGACCAAGAAACCTCTGTACCTCAGTAAATTTTATTTACGCAACTCAAAATAGAGATGAAGCAATCATCTTAGCTATTTGTAAACATATTCGTAAGTGAGCAAGCGAATAACCGTATACCTGAGTACTTACATGCTCGGGTCTCGCATAGAACTGTCAAGGTATAGGGTCATCTTCGTTGTGATTTTGAGCTAATGTTCCAGCCTCCCCTACACAACTCCAAGGTCATTAAACATGTAGTTCTAGAGTAAAACATGTAGGAGCGCTTTGAGCCCAATTAGTCCCAAGTGTTTCAACTTGGCTCTGATACCACTTGTAATGTACCCCTCATTCCTCAAAAGCGGTTATGTGTGAAAAGTACAAGAATTATACTTCAATGTTATTGCAAAAAGAGTCTATCATGTTAGTGGCAGATTTTAAAAGTCGTTTCAATGGAGCACGTTCAACAAGTCAAACTACACATATTGTAAAACAGTCTTTTGACAATTCGAAATTCATTCTTCCCTACAAAAAGAAGAACATGCAAATTGCATCTACTATGTCGAGATCAATGTTTATAACATAATCCAAGAAAGCTTATACATATGATTAAGTAATCCTTCATGACTTAAGACACACATATATATAAGCTCCTAAGGCTATGGTAGAATCTTTCATGCAGTATCATCTTTCTTTAGATTAGCGGTTTTCCAAGGGAGGCCTTACCTTGGAGTTATGATGTAATACATATTTATGGTGCAAATTCTCATCTTAGTGACAACATAAGATCTGTGGTTGAAAAGGTTTGATTTCAGTAGAGATGTAGCATACCCATAAACTAGACAGAGGTGTCCATGTCAAAGAATGACTTGTCCTAACTGTGCCAATCTTATACATCCTCTGAAACTACTCACTCAAAATTCCGATGCAATCAAAGTATTTTTGGATTAAAAATCCAGCTAAAATACGCAAATCTATTTCCAGATCTTATCCGTCGAAATGGTGGAATCAAGTATATGTCTCCAAGGATCTACACCCATACACATATAATATGTACACTTATCGAAGTTTTCAATAATACAAAAGGATTTCCCACAAAATACAAATAACCCTAGCTATGCATTTCAATAAGACAATAATATTTCCCACAAAATACAAATAACCCTAGCTATGCATCACGCATACCAACTTAGTACCATAAGGTAATTGAGAAGCCCAAGCATGTTGAGTGATTATATGGATTAGTAGAGTAAAGACACACCGTCATCTCAAGTCTCATCGCATGCATATGATATGAGAACCAGTTGGATTATAATCACCCACACAAGTGAAAATAAACACATATCTTGTTAAAAGAAAACGCAGGCATTTATACATATCTCTCCAAATTTGAAAATGCAAGCCAGTATATGCGCTTTAAAATAAATGCGTATCTTATTACCATGAAGGAATTTAAACAAATCTCTCCAGATCTCAATGCAAGCAAGTATATGCATATGCTGATAAACACAACTCTTATTCAGAAAGACAGGTATTTAAACAAACTCAGGTATGCGGCAAAACACAAATATCGTATAAGGAGGAAGTAGGAACTATACATATCAGATCCTTTTTAAGGCGCAAATGTATAATACCACAGTGAGTGTCTAACAAGCAAATGGTAGGTATAACTCATAAATTAAAACCAAACTCTTGTAATCAGAATCTGGATCCAACACATTATCCAGTGCAGGAACATAAAAAAAACACATCAAAGACAGGTAATCAAACTCACGCATTCAGCGCGGGCATTCAGATCAAAAAAAACTTCCATGTCCAAAGACGTTCGAATTTATAATCCACATTTACATGAAGGAAAAAGGTCACACCCAAACATCAGCGTCTAGATATGGATCTAACCAAATCGGATTCAGAACGATGGTATCACTGAAAGGTATATATTTCGCAAAACGTTGTTATTAAGAAGAGGTTATGAGCTCAAGACACGTTCCTGGTATACAATCTCAGATCTTGCCAATATGATTCCCAGAATACAAGGAGTCGCGTACAGGAAAAAAAATAAAGGTTGATTCGATTTAGCGGAGCTTAATCATGAACATAACTCAGAGTTAAAACTAGATCTCATTCAGATCGTGGTAATAGTTCCATCTTTTCCAGAGAATTATTGCTATCTTTAGTGGGAATGGAAAACATAAGATTTATTTAAGCCATCAGAACTTCTGCGTTGGATGGAAAATTCCAGCGCATTCTGGCAATACAAGTATAACCATGACAAGGCCTTGTTAATAGTCTTTCTTTTTCCATTCAATCTCAACATGGAAACTACAAAGAGAGGATGACATACTTATGTAATCCACATGAAAATTATGAATATCAATAATTCGAGAGCATTTAAAATACTATTAAATGAGATCTTGTACAGATTAGTACTCATGAAAACACAGTACAAAAAGGGGAAATAGAACAAGAACCAGATGCACACATAGGGAGACACCAGATGTACGTGGTTCACCCCATTCTTGGGGTTACATCCACCAACCCTTGTATTATATAAAATCCACTTGATCAGTTACATTCCGCAACCTCATGGTTGCCAAAATTTCTTCATACACTTTAACCACTACACGGCAAATGTTATAGCATTTATAAAATATAGGCATCCCACCGCCTGAGACAATCAGTGAATTATCATTCACCCCAACTATACAATCACAGTAATTTGGTATTCTACCTTTAATGCCTCCTATCAGTTCCAAACAGATATAAGCCCTACAAGAACATCCTCTGATTGAATTTGACTTAGCTTGAGAATTAAACAGGATGGTCGTCCATACAAACAATCATATGAAGAATTCATTTCATATCACGCGCTAAGGAAAAAGGATCTGAATTCGCGAACGTCAGATGAACCAGAGATTTTCCAATTCTTTAAATGGATAGAAAACTTGACAAATGGATTCCAAACCCTGAATAAGGATCGCAGCCAACGGGGTGTCAACTCAGTTCCTAACTAACGCCAGTCCATGATCTTATACAAGCCACTGGAAAGAGGAACATGCAGGAAAACAAGGTTCAGATCTAAAAAAGATTCTTTGGCAGAGGAAACAAAAATGTTCAGATCTCATACCAATTCATTGGTAAAGAGAAAGTTAAAACTCGGTTTTCATACCAAACACTAACACCCAACTTTCATACAACTCATTGGAGGGGAACGCTAATGTGCAGATCACAGTGTTAACACACAGTTTCCATACAAACGCTAGCACTCAGTTTTCATACTAACACTCAGCCTGCAAACAGTTCGTTGGAGAGGACGCTATGCTCAAATTTCAAGATTAATATACAATCTTCACAACACGCAAACTCTTTGTTTTCATACCAACACTCAGCCTTCGCGTCCTGATTTGGATTAACAGTTACTAGAGGCGTCTACAAAACATGAAAGGTATAAAGGGACCTCTTACCCGATGCATGCCCAGAACCGACCTGGATCTCCCCAAGGCCCTCATCGCTAGTCCTTGCTTCAGTTTGGAAAAATTCATTAATAAAAAAAAAATAGCCAGTACTCAGTGCAGATCGAGGTAGGTAGCGAGCAGAAAGTTTTTCCCCCTAGCTCCATGCACGCCCAGCACCCCCCAAAGGAAAGTTTTGCAACCTATTTATAACAAAAGGAAGAGATGTATTTTCTTTGCCTAGGGTGCGCTAAGATTCTGAGGAATCAAGGCAGAAATTATGCCATGATCTCTGCCCAGGCAGGTAGAAACTATGCCATTTTCTAGGCCAGGGCAGGTCTCCTTAAATTTTGCTGGTTCAATAATTAACGACAGGCATTCATTTTTCTTGTTTATCAAAGACCTTTTTCTTTTCCGGTTCTAACTTCACAATTAATTTTTCAGCACCATTATGAAACGCGTTATAATGGCGTACAAAAATTTTGCTTATTATACCTATCCACATAGGCGTTTCCCATCAGCTTTTAATAAGCAGGTATATAAAAGAAATGATATGCTAAACATATGTATGACCAGCACATCGTGAGTCTTAATGCATTAGCCTACGTCTTAATGCATTAGTTTAGGTAAATGGTATATCACCATTTTTAGGCAAAGTATGCTCATATAGATATAATCTACATGCATAACATATTGCTGTATATCCTTCATATATACTTATATATATGAAGATCTTCTCTTTGCTTATAATTCTTATATATATAGATATAAGATACACGCATAACATAATGCTGTATATCCTTCATATACCCTTTTACCTGAAGTTGATTTAGTTGCTTGGCGGTTTTCCCTTGTTTTCTTTTTTGTTAAACTTTATAACTAAATCGGCCCTTTTGTGTCGAAGTCAAACAAGGAGGTAAACCTCCTCCTTCACCGCTCAAACTTCCTTCTAACTAAGGGCTAGGCTAGGGTAGTTTAATTTGGGCTGATTACGGCAATAAGTAGGAGATCCCTAATCTTACTCCTTTGCCTTCATAGGCTCAATTTCCCCATCATTAAGCTGTGAACAGACCCTAAGCCTACAACTCGGATCTTCGACTATATTGATTTTATCATTTTTCTTCTGGCGGGACCTTGGCCTTGAGCTCCTCACCAGAAGAATGAGTACATCATACATTGAGAAACCCAAATTCTCTTGGGGTGTATAAGAGGGACATTACATCCTTCCCCCCTAAAATTAACACCGTCCTCGGTGTTCTTGTGCTTCGACCATTTCCCTCGTATCCTGAGTCATCTTTTCTTCTTTTCATCTCTTCATTCTGAACCCTGGAGATCCTTTAGTACTTCTCAATTGCCCATCATTCAAGACCTACAATTACCTGCACAAGGTTCGGGTCTAGCCAAAAAAATTCTCAGCAATTCATGTTTAAAATTGTAATTCAATTAAACATATGCCATAGATTCCTTTGCATTGTAATAATATGCAATTTCTTGGTGTTCCTTTATGCCATGATATCCAATCATTTTCATAATGCAAATAAAACATGATTACTACCCTTTTCCGTTGGTTTTATCTCCAACATTTGGTCAATTAGGTCGTCCCCTACCTGAGGAACGATTTTTTTTTTCACCTTAAGCAATGTAACAGTCTTTTGGAAAGGCCATTTAACATGTTTTTATGCTTTTTATGTTTTTCCAAACTCCCTTTGAGTTTCTTTTTCCTTTTCTGGTGTGGACTTGCAATAATTCTAAGGTTACTCTCCTTAGTGACATCACACAGCGTCCTGTCTTTCCAGATGTCCAAAATTTTTTGCCTAGGTCTTTTGCCACACCCCATGCCTAACACCAATGTGCTCACGCAACAATCGCTTTCCTAACACCATTGTGCTCCTGCAGCATGTATGCCTAACACCAGTTTGCTCACGCGGCAATCACTTGCCTAACACCCCTGTGCTCCTGCAGCATGTACGCCTAACACCAGTGTGCTCACGCGGAAATCACTTGACTAACACCACTGTGCTCCTGTAGCATCCAAATTTTTCTTGTTCATATTTGTACAAATCTTAACTTTGATTATTGCAAGGCGCACTCTAGGGTGCTTTCATGACTTTATTGTCATTGTATCGGTTCATGAATCAACTACACAGTGAGTCAAAGCTTTCATTGACAACCCAAAATTTCAATAATCAATTATCATAATTTGTATCAATTTTTAATAGTCATTCACAAGCTACCATACTTGTAAACAAAACAAGAGAATTACTCTTTACCCCTTTTCTGAGTGAAAAAGCGTAACTTACATACACAGGCAGATTATATAACATAATTTACTTCGATTTAGCAATGGCCATAATCTTGGCGAAGCCTGCGATGTTAGTATGCCAACAACATCATCGACCGTTAGCCCTTGTTTATAAAACACTCAAGGTTCAATAATTATATTAAGTAAACAATACCCATACTTAACCTCCTTATCTATGGAAACAAATATTTCCTAATGGTTGGCTCCAACCATTAATGTTCCTGGCCTATCTTACCATGTTAGCATATCACATTATACAACATTCATCAACTTATTTATCATTATCAAATCCATATCAGCTCTTAAGATTCCCATCTTAACATCACCCAAGCAACAACCATGTTCCCAAATTCTTAATGGTTTCATTCACAAGACAACCAACAAGATCATTTAGTCTAGCGCTAGAATCCAATTCTAGGGTTCTTGTTAGAATCTAAAAATAAGCATATGATAGCAATAAAATGGTCTATTAGCATATCAATACCCAATAAAACAAAATAAAAAATACCAGCCATGGGAAAATCAAAACATAGGATAGTTCAAAATTAAAACTCAATCCAAGCAACAAGGAACCAATCCCAGAATGTGCACCTAATAAGAGCATGACTCTATGAATTCATTTTTTTTAATCATGAAGCTGGTACTTGTAACTACACATAACATTTCAGTATGCACAACATCATTCACTAATATCCAAAACATCCCTAGCGAGGTCAACATGGATCAAGAAGTACATTCGCCATTCTATTTAAGGATTTTCAATGCTCAATCCAGCAATGTCATGTTTCATAAGGAGATACGCCTTCTCTTGTATTTTTTTTTTTTTTTTGTGACTCTACTGAACAAGCAATAGGTTTTAACATACAAAACTTCAAAACCTCTATTAATGAATTTACAACCACAAATCAAAACCGTTAACAACTTTCAAACCTTCATTTTTCGGTTGTTGTCAAGAAATGTGTCGACATTCTTTAAGCATTTAATTAGATCTTTGGTATTCAAGTCACAAGTATCAGAAAGAAACTTACCAAGAATATGATTCCAATTAATACAATGTCAGCAAACAGATTCATAATTGATACCTGATTAAATTGGAAGCCAATCAAGGATTTCGATCTCAATACTCAACCACAAGGTTAATGGATTACACATATCAACAGTAATTTTAACTAAGGAAATAGGAGGCATACCGTTCATGACTCTTCCATTAACCTTATCTAATCAAAATACAAACAAGGTCCTGGTCCATGCCCATACATGCCATCGTTAGATCTTGACAGAAATCAAATTATAAACAAACCTACCCTTGTAAACTCATACCACCACGAGATCGGGATTCCCATACATGAGATCTATACTTGGAACACATACAATCCCTTGGATCTATTCATGCAACTATATACAAGCATCAGGTCTAACGGGATTAATTTCCTATGATCAGATCTATCCTTGCAATTTCATACAACCATGGAAAACTAACTCTCACAACCAATCTATACTCTAATGCATGCTGGAATTCATGCAATAATATAATCACCGAAGCGTACTCATACTTGAATGCATATCTAACAACCTCTTAACCAGTAGCATAATGAGGTCTTGAACGCATATGGAAAAACACACAAGAATCACAGAAACATACTCATGCCGTGATGTATATTAAAATTCTAGGTGCATAAGAAAACTCAAGCAAAAATCTCAGAATATAACCATAACGAGATCCATATTTATTAACTGAAGCAAAATAACAGTACGTACACATATACAAAACTATGAATCCCCAATTCCCATATTACCGTTTTAAACTCCTATCGTACTTTCGTTGACCATGAGCTTGACCAAGAAACCTCTGTACCTCAGTAAATTTTATTTGCGCAACTCAAAATAGAGGTGAAACAATCGTCTTAGCTATTTGTAAACATATTCGTAAGTGAGCAAGCAAATAACCGTATACCTGAGTACTTACATGCTCGGGTATCGCATAGAACTGTCAAGGTATAGGGTCATCTTCGTTGTGATTTTGAGCTAATGTTCCAGCCTCCCCTGCACAACTCCAAGGTCAGTAAACATGTAGTTCTAGAGTAAAACATGTAGGAGCGCTTTGAGCCCAATTAGTCCCAAGTGTTTCAACTTGGCTCTGATACCACTTGTAATGTACCCCTCATTCCTCAAAAGCGGTTATGTGTGAAAAGTACAAGATTTATACTTCAATGTTATTGCAAAAAGAGTCTATCATGTTAGTGGCAGATTTTAAAAGTCGTTTCAATGGAGCATGTTCAACAAGTCAAACTACACATATTGTAAAACAGTCTTTTGACAATTCGAAATTCATTCTTCCCTACAAAAAGCAGAACATGCAAATTGCATCTACTATGTCGAGATCAATGTTTATAACATAATACAAGCAATCTTATACATATGATTAAGTAATCCTTCATGACTTAAGACACACATATACATAAGCTCCTAAGGCTATGGTAGAATCTTTCATGCAGTATCATCTTTCTTTAGATTAGCGGTTTTCCAAGGGAGGCCTTACCTTGGAGTTATGATGTAATACATATTTATGGTGCAAATTCTCATCTTAGTGACAACATAAGATCTGTGGTTGAAAAGGTTTGATTTCAGTAGAGATGTAGCATACCCATAAACTAGACAGAGGTGTCCATGTCAAAGAATGACTTGTCCTAACTGTGCCAATCTTATACATCCTCTGAAACTACTCACTCCAAATTCCGATGCAATCAAAGTATTTTTGGATTAAAAATCCAGCTAAAATACACAAATCTATTTCGAGATCTTATCCGCCGAAATGGTGGAATCAAGTATATGTCTCCAAGGATCTACACCCATACACATATAATATGTACACTTATCGAAGTTTTCAATAATACAAAAGGATTTCCCACAAAATACAAATAACCCTAGCTATGCATTTCAATAATACAATAAGATTTCCCACAAAATACAAATAACCCTAGCTATGCATCACGCATACCAACTTAGTACCATAAGGTAATTGAGAAGCCCAAGCATGTTGAGTGATTATATGGATTAGTAAACTAAAGACACACCGTCATCACAAGTCTCATCGCATGCATATGATATGAGAACCAGTTGGATTATAATCACCCACACAAGTGAAAATAAACACATATCTTGTTAAAAGAAAACGCAGGCATTTATACATATCTCTCCAAATTTGAAAATGCAAGCCAGTATATGCGCTTTACAATAAACGCGTATCTTATTACCATGAAGGAATTTAAACACATCTCTCCAAATCTCAATGCAAGAAAGTATATGCATATGCTGATAAACACAACTCTTATTCAGAAAGACAGGTATTTAAACAAACTCAGGTATGCGGCAAAACACAAATATCGTATAAGGAGGAAGTAGGAACTATACATATCAGATCCTTTTTAAGGCGCAAATGTATAATACCACAGTGAGTGTCTAACAAGCAAATGGTAGGTATAACTCATAAATTAAAACCAAACTCTTGTAATCAGAATCTGGATCCTACACATTATCCAGTGCAGGAACATAAAAAAAACACATCAAAGACAGGTAATCAAACTCACGCATTCAGCGCGGGCATTCAGATCAAAAAAAACTTCCATGTCCGAAGACGTTCGAATTTATAATCCACATTTACACGAAGGAAAAAGGTCACACCCAAACATCAGCGTCTAGAGATGTATCTAACCAAATCGGATTCAGAACGATGGTATCACTGAAAGGTATATATTTCGCAAAACGTTGTTATTAAGAAGAGGTTATGAGCTCAAGACACGTTCCTGGTATACAATCTCAGATCTTGCCAATATGATTCCCAGAGTACAAGGAGTCGTATACAGGAAAAAGAATAAAGCTTGATTCGATTTAGCAGAGCTTAATCATGAACATATCTCAGAGTTAAAACTAGATCTCATTCAGATCGTGGTAATAGTTCCATCTTTTCCAGAGAATTATTGCTATCTTTAGTGGGAATGGAAAACATAAGATTTATTTAAGCCATCAGAACTTCTGCGTTGGATGGAAAATTCCAGCGCATTCTGCCAAAAGAAGTATAACCATGACAAGGCCTTGTTAATAGTATTTCTTTTTCCATTCAATCTCAACATGGAAACTACAAAGAGAGGATGACATACTTATGTAATCCACATGAAAATTATGAATATCAATAATTCAAGAGCATTTAAAATACTATTAAATGAGATCTTGTACAGATTAGTACTCATGAAAACACAGTACAAAAAGGGGAAATAGAACAAGAACCAGATGCACACATAGGGAGACGCCAGATGTTCGTGGTTCACCCCGTTCTTGGGGGTTACGTCCACCAACCCTTGTATTATATAAAATCCACTTGATCAGTTACATTCCGCAACCTCATGGTTGCCAAAATTTCTTCATACACTTTAACCACTACACGGCAAATGTTATAGCATTTATAACATATAGGCATCCCACCGCCTGAGACAATCAGTGAATTATCATTCACCCCAACTATACAATCACAGTAATTTGGTATTCTACCTTTAATGCCTCCTATCAGTTCCAAACAGATATAAGCCCTACAAGAACATCCTCTGATTGAATTTGACTTAGCTTGAGAATTAAACAGGATGGTCATCCATACAAACAATCATATGAAGAATTCATTTCATATCACGCGCTAAGGAAAAAGGATCTGAAGTCGCGAACGTCAGATGAACCAGAGATTTTCCAATTCTTTAAATGGATAGAAAACTTGACAAATGGATTCCAAACCCTGAATAAGGATCGCATCCAAGGGGCTGTCAACTCAGTTCCTAACTAACGCCAGTCCATGATCTTATACAAGCCACTAGAAAGAGGAACATGCAGGAAAACAAGGTTCAGATCTAAACACGATTCTTTGGCAGAGGAAACAGAAATGTTCAGATCTCATACCAATTCATTGGTAAAGAGAAAGTTAAAACTCGGTTTTCATACCAAACACTAACACCCAACTTTCAAACAACTCATTGGAGGGGAACGCTAATGTGCAGATCACAGTGTTAACACACAGTTTCCATACAAATGCTAGCACTCAGTTTTCATACTAACACTCAGCCTGCAAACAGTTCGTTGGAGAGGATGCTATGCTCAAATTTCAAGATTAATATACAATCTTCACAACACACAAACTCTTAGTTTTCATACCAACACTCAGCCTTCGCGTCCTGATTTGGATTAACAGTTACTAGAGGTGTCTACAAAACATGAAAGTTATAAAGGGACCTCTTACCCGATGCATGCCCAGAACCGACCTGGATCTCCCCAAGGCCCTCATCGCTAGTCCTTGCTTCAGTTTGGAAAAATTCATTAATAAAAAAAAATAGCCAGTACTCAGTGCAGATCGAGGTAGGTAGCGAGCAGAAAGTTTTTTCCCCCAGCTCCATGCACGCCCAGCACCCCCCAAAGGAAAGTTTTGCAACCTATTTATAACAAAAGGAAGAGATGGATTTTCTTTGCCTAGGGTGCGCTAAGATTCTGAGGAATAAAGGCAGAAATTATGCCATGATCTCTGCCCAGGCAGGTAGAAAATATGCCATTTTTTCGGCCAGGGCAGGCCTCCTTAAATTTTGCTGTTCAATAATTAACGACAGGCATTCATTTTTCTTGTTTACCAAAGACCTTTTTCTTTGCCGGTTCTAACTTCACAATTAATTTTTCAGCACCATTATGAAACGCGCTATAATGGCGTACAAGAATTTTGCTTATTATACCTATCCACATAGGCGTTTCCCATCAGCTTTTAATAAGCAGGTATATAAAAGAAATGATATGCTAAACATATGTATGACCAGCACAGCGTGAGTCTTAATGCATTAGCCTACGTCTTAATGCATTAGTTTAGGTAAATGGTATATCACCATTTTTAGGCAAAGTATGCTCATATAGATATAATCTACATGCATAACATAATGCTGTATATCCTTCATATACCCTTTTACCTGAAGTTGATTTAGTTGCTTGGCGGTTTTCCCTTCTTTTCTTTTTTGTCAAACTGTATAACTAAATCGGCCCTTTTGTGTCGAAGTCAAGCAAGGAGGTAAACCTCCTCCTTCACCGCTCAAACTTCCTTCTAACTAAGGGCTAGGCTAGGGTAGTTTAATTTGGGCTGATTACGGCAATAAGTATGAGATCCCTAATCTTACTCCTTTGCCTTCATAGGCTCAATTTCCCCATCATTAAGCTGTGAACAGACCCTAAGCCTACAACTCGGATCTTCGACTATATTGATTTTATCATTTTTCTTCTGGCGGGGCCTTGGCCTTGAGCTCCTCACCAGAAGAATGAGTACATCATACATTGAGAAACCCAAATTTTCTTGGGGTGTATAAGAGGGACATTACAGTATGGCAATCACCCTCCAGTATCTTTAACCAAATCATAATGGATTCTCTATTATAATTACAAACCCAACATTTCATTAAATAAACTTATCTTAAATATGATATAGGCACTAAAGCCCTCTTTCCCCAACATCCCGAGCACAATAACCCTGTAAATCTTCCCTTTGGAAGACTAGAAAACAAGACATACCTTGATTCTGAAGAAATGAATCCAGTGCACATATTAAATCAGTCACGCCATTATATACATGCCCAAAGGAAATTCTACTAGCATTAGTATAATTGCAGTTCTATAAAATATATATATATTTTGTAACAAATGGAGCTTAGCATATAATTCCTCATCTCAGTATAGAGTAAGAATGAACTTGAGAGGAGGTAACCCTATCGCCACTCTTGCATGGCCCTTACACCAACCCTTCATCTGCATCCATTTCAAAATTAATAATATATTTTTTTAACTCATTAAAAAACTGTAACAAATGCAACCAACACTAATGGGCATAACTCCCATCTCCATATGATATTGATTTGATTTTTAAATTTTGTATATTGGGCGTAAGACCCCACAACACATGAGTATGATGATTTATTAGAGATATTGGGAGTAAGCCAAAGCATATGTTTTATTTAGAATGTATGCGATTGTGTATGGTGGGCATGGGCTCTGCTCGACAATTTTTCTATCCTAGGATGATATACTCACTATATTATGTGATTTACCTTAAAATACATATAGTGAGATGATTAATTCTATAGATCTGTTGAAGAATGGTTACGTTCACGAATGAGTTTTATGAATGTGTTGGGAATGGACCCTAAATCTCATGCTAGAGGATATTTTGTGTTGATAGTGAGCTATGGAGCACATGAGTGCTTTGAATTTGTGGTAAGCATGAGCTATGGAGCACATGTGTATTTGATTTTTGTGTTGAGCACCAGCTTTGGAGCACATGAAATATAATTTTTTTGTGTTGAGCATAGGCTTTGAAGCACATGAAAGATAAGAATTAGAAGTGTTGTGCATAATCCCTAAGGCATTTTAGTATAATAAAATATGATGCTAAATGAAATAATAATATAATGATAATCATGATCCAGCCATGATTGTAGGGATGACTACTCAATTTGTAGTGTTGGATAATGGAATACTCGACAAAATAGTATTGGGGAGTAAAATATGACCCAATAAATAGAACAATATAATAAATAAAGTAAAAACTGATAATATCATAGCTAGTCAAATTTGTAGAAAAGTTGAGAATTGAAAATGTTTCACACCACAACCAACCAATCTACCAATTTTATATGAGTACATACAAGTATCACATGATTTACAATTTCGAAGAATTGTGAAGTATTGCAGCTCTTGCTCCTAGATGTTGGCAGAGTTATCCTTTGAAGTGGGGTTAATTTTAAGAACTAAATTGGAGCCATTATGGTCTGGATACATTGAAGTACATTCGTATCTTTTGGTACATTTATTTGACAAAGAAAAGAAAACCAAAGTGAGTGGAATTCGGGGGTCTTGAGTAGAATAAGGTTAAACATAATATCTTCTTTCAGTTTACAATGATTATTATCTTTCTTTGTAAAATATATTAATCTAAAATAGGTTGTATCGATTTAACATAATAAAATGCCAATTGTTTTGCATATGGGATATATGTCTGTTAAATGAGCCTGCCACTTGCCAATTGGAACTACCTTATCAAGGAAGTACTCTACCTTGTCAATATCACATGCTCCAAATCACTGCATTTACATCAAAGTTAATGCACAATATTCCATTTCTATGATTGAACTTTGGTTGATACGAATTTCAATTGACATGTCGATCTTAGGTTTCTCATAGTTGGGGTTTGATATGAGGAGGTCCCGTTTGAGTCTTTACGTTAATCTCCCGTCAATGATCTGATGTTATAAATTTTTTGTTATATAATTTTAGTGTTCTTAGTGACCGAAAAGTTTCAATTAAATCAAGAAGAAAAATTAAGATAAAGAAGCTTGTAGAACAATAAACCATCTCCATGTGTGAGGGAAGGAGGGAATGTGAGCCAACGCCACATTGGTTCAACGACGTGTTTCATTTTATTTGATCAATTTCTATGAAATATGGTTAATACCCAAGAAAAAAATACAGAGGACGTCTCGGGTGCATATGGATGAGGATACCTCCATGTGCATCAAGATGCCCGCGTGTCCATCGTGTCATAGTCCATCCAGAGTGATATCAATAATTCAATTAAGAATTAGCTAATTGGAAGATTCACTCACAGATTAAGAAAAACTTAAAAAATAATTCTTGCCAAATTTTCAAGGAATCTGTTTTATGCAAACATTTTCCCTAAGATTCTAGACATTTATACTGAATTTAGAAAACTGAAAATTTGACCAAAATAAAATACATATTTTCTTTCTTACTAATAATGTAGTTCTTACCAAATTTGGATGGAATCTATTTTATACAAACATTCTCCTAATATTTTAGATATTTCTATTGAATTTCCTAAGATTCTAGATATTTATATTGAATTTCTTCTTTCGAAGGTTGTGTTGGAGACATTTACCACCATACACACTCTTTTACTCAAATTGGCCTAGTTAAACCACTATCCTAAGTATAATTGATATTAATTGACATCAGTGGAGCATTATATGACATCATCTAGTCACACCCACACCTACCTACAGTCAAGGAGGCTAACTTAGCCTTCTCCTATCGTCAAGGATGCTAGCTCGAGCACTCAAGTGGTGATTTGAGTGATATAAATGCACCTAATTGCTAACTGGTGGTTACAATCAGTTCAACTAGTCAGTTAAGGCGCCTCCTCTCATTAAATATATTATTTAATGATTATTTATTATTATTTAATGATCTGGAGTCAAGAGGGGTGCCTCCACCAACTTTTGATGATTAGTTTAGATTCAGTTAACCTCATCGAGGTTCATTGAAGTCATGGAGCACTAGCACTTGATTGTTGGATTGCTATGACTTGTGTTTGATCTCCTTCAGTTGAGATCCAGTCATTTATTGCACTCCGAATTCAGTTAGGGTTTGGTGAGTCAATTAGGGTTTTGGTCAAGTGCTTAACTGAGTGTGAATTAATGGCTTACAGTCAGTTACGCCATACTCACTCATTTATTTCGAATTGCCTTGTAACGTCCACAACATTTTTTTTTTTTTTTTACTGAGTGTTTTCCTATCAAAAGACAACTTATACCTTATATACAAACCTACAAGACTATTATTGTTTTCCAGTGCTCCTCTAGAGTTCATACTTGTTATTAGTATATGTCTGCAGTCTTTTAAATTATTCATGACACACACACATTCATACAAATCCATAAATCTATGCATGCTCATCTCTCTAACAATCCTGTAGATTACAATTTTTCTATGTAAACTTTACCTGGTAACTATAACATCATATACCTTCATTGGCTAATCATAAACATCGCGATCTAAACATCCTTTTGTGATCTTCAATCCACAATATTTTAGTCATGCTGAAGACAATGTTTTTTATGTGGTTCCAATAAATTATTATCCATAACCCTAAGAGGTGTACAAGCATTTCATCATCATAGTTCCATAAGTTACCTTGCTTATCCTTTTTTTAAAAGTATTAATTTAATTTTTAGGTTATATTGTAACATTCATAAATACACAAACAATAAGGGAACATGAATATGTAGACACAAGGACCAAAAGAACACCAATGTATGTGGTTCACCCCAACCTTGGGGTTATGTCCACCAAAAGTTAGTCAACCTCTTTATTTAAAATTCCACATAGGAAGCCAAACAATCTACATCATAATGATGTGTCATCCTTTTCACTTTCTCTTAGTTACTCATATAACCATAGATATCTTGTACATAAAACATCTTTGGATCCACTCTAAGAAGGAAGGGTCTCCGTTCCGAATTTTTGTTGATTTAATAATTTTTATACATTAATATGATTAAGTCCCATCCCTCATGAAATTGAGACCTAAAGAAATACGGTACTCTTTTACACAAAGGGTAATTATTGTAACATAATCCATCTCTGCATGAAGACACGTAGAACTAGATAGCATTTTAGGCACTAAGTGGCGCTATAATATTTATTTATGACCATTTTCATGACATCCCACCCATACCTTTATCCTAGTTTAGAATATCGCACTATTTCGTTCATGACAAATTGTGAGTACCATTCATAATACTATCTAGCAATGGAAAACTTCCGGTAACTCATAGTGAAATGGATCGATGTTAGTATTGTAGGATGATAATTCCTAAGTCAATACTCAAGAGAGACCACACTATCAAATTTAACAAGACTATAATATAGTAAGCAATTACTTCCTTCAATTACCAATCCTTAGATTTCATAGCACGGAACATAGCATTTGAATAACCTCAACGTTCCATTTTGTTAAATAAAGGAAAAGGGTTTAACTACTTAAAACAAACTAGTTCCTTCTTGAACTAATCCCGTGTATAGCTGTAGCTACAAAATCATGATTCGGCGCAGGAATTTAGAATAACCACAACAATAAAACCACAGTGAGCTGTTTGGACAACTCACATCAATGATTAGTTCTAGATCTGCAGTTATCGCTCCAATGCAGTCTTTGCATGATTACAATCCCATAGGAAAACATCCATGAGGATCACGATTTTGGGATTGACCAAATGTGAATCGGAGTCAACATTAGGAAAACAAAGTGATGGTTAATGGTCCTTACAAACACCATCATATCGCAAGCGAAGGGAAATTCTAGATCTAAAATATCAGCCCACACACGTAGGGTGGTCAACGCATACAAAGGTAAATACTACCAAGATCTGTGTTTATTTTTTCAAAGGGATCCAAAAAGAGAGACGGGTCTAAAATGTAAGAACAGGGAATTTCAGCAATACATGATTCCAGATTGAAAGCAAGAGTAAAAGTAGGTCGAATTTCTATCCCAAGAATGATCGACGTGCCTACTTAAATCTCATTCATATGCATAAATAAAACAAAAACAAAATCGCATCTACAAAACAAAGGGGTCACCCACACCACTTGTATCAATGTAGAAAATAGATGCAGTCACCCTTTAGGGTTCAGTCCCATCACAAACGTTAACGCAACATTCGAGCACCCACACAAAAAGGGCTACTCCCATTGCGTGCAGTAATATAGCAGTATATGCATTGGCTAAAGGGTCCCCCATCGCATGCTTCAATGCAACAATGCAGCCACACAACCATTCCCTCATGAAAAAACATCCAATCATTCATAACGACAACAAAAGAGGGTTTTCCCGATCATAGAAAGCCATGCAGAAATCAAGCATTGACAAAAACAAGAAGTTTCATGCCCATAGCGCGCAAAATGCAATATTACAAGCATTCACAAAAACAAAAGGGCTTTTTCCTATCGCAGGAAATATTCAAGCAATAAAATTCAAAACTGGTTCACACCCCTCACAAGGCCACCAGCCTGTAATGCATGCATTCCTTTTAATGCAGAGCATCCCAGCATTCATCAAAAAGGGTTTTTACCCCTC
>LPNX010401974.1:0-35320 GCA_001517045.1 Pseudotsuga menziesii
ATACTATGTGTATCACAATTGTATATTTATGCCTCTAATATATATATAAAAGGTTTATTCCAACATCTTCTCCGTTAATATGTTCTACTCATATGTGTACATATATCCCCAATATATATATATATATATATTCTTCATTATTATAAAGTAGTGTTCTACATATAACATTGTATATGTATGCGGCTATTTTCACGAGGTGATGTCCCAAATTATGGGTAACATTACAAGTAATTTACATAATACATATCCCAAATGTATATCCCAGCGAAACATATAATGTTCTTTAAAGAAGAAGGTCTCAAGTGCCCTTCAATAATTTGCCGTGGGAGTAACCTCATTCTCGTGAGGGTTTCTACTGTTCGAGGATGCATTTATGTCTCATTTCTTCAGTCGTAGTCGCTCTTAGGTATTCGAGGTGCCAGGGGGATCTTACAGCATCGCCTTCATGAAGGCCTGTACAATGGTACTAAGTTTGGCCATTGCCATATGAACTTGGTTATGGGACGAGATCCTATGGTGTAGAAATGAGCGCTAAGAGTTTGTAGTTTAAGCGCCTTAATGAAGATTGTGATAGTCCTTGGTTTCAATACATGGTTGCATGTGTTGAGAGGAGAAGTGTTTCAAGGAGACTGAAGTATTGGATAAAGAGCGCCTAGTGATATGTATGAAATATGATTTTTAGCCTTGAAGTAATGAAGGTTATGTACATATGGTGATTGTGATAGTCCTTGGTTTCAATACAAGGTTGCATGCGTTGAGAGGAGAAGTGTTTCAAGGAGACTGAAGTATTGGATAAAGAGCGCCTAGTGATATGTATGAAATAGGATTTTTAGCCTTGAATTAATGAAGGTTATGTACATATGGTATATGGAGTGTTAAGGACATGAAAAAGAGATTTAAGTGAGTTGCACATAGAATGAAGAAAAACTTAGTCAGAGAGCTAAGTTACATAAGAGAAGAGCCTAGGAGGTGTAGTGTCCCTCATATGCCTGTAACATTCCTCTTAGTTCTTCTAGGTAAAATGTTAGGAGATTGGTGTAAGGTATTCGCCTTCTTCAAAAATTTCCTTTTATTTTATCACTATATCATTACTGACATGTTTCACATTCGGGGTACACCATACTCCAGGATATAAAATTCCCAAGAAATCCCTTTTAAAACTTATTCATACTTCATGCAAATCTTTTACCCAGTAAACCTATATATATTGTATAGCTTATTATACACAACAACATAATTTCAAGCCTATATCGAATTTGTCCTTATGTTCTTCCCGCAACAACATAAAAACAAACCAATGACTCATGCTTAGTGAGTAACTATTAATCTAGCATAGGAAAATATATTGGAATGTTCTTCCATTACTGTCTGGGAATAAAGCCATGCATCAAGTAATACAATTATATCAATGACGAAATTCTTTGCATAATATTCCAGTAACAGTGATCCCTGACTTTACTTAAAACCCCTTTTTAAAAATACATGTATTATGAGCATGAATAAGACTAGCAGCTTATGTAATTCCAATGAGCATGAATAAGACAAACAGCGTATGAATGGGATTGCAACTTAGTTCTGAGTCAATTTTATTAATTCAATCTGTGTATACTTGCTATCCTCAATAAAGAAAACTGAACATACGATGAACATACGACATGTATAAATTTCTTAGTTGCAAAGTACAAGATTTCCCAGCATCTTAAACTATGACCAAAAATACATAAAAAATAAACATCATGTAAGAGGAAAGAAGTAACATGCACAACATACCAAGAGACCACCATATTCACGTGGTTCACCTCGTTCACGAGGCTACGTCCACCGAACATTTGCTAGTTCTTTTATTACTTTAATTCTCAAGGTTTACAATTCTGCAGCACCCAAGCTGCAAATTACTTTCTCAGCCTCTCTTTCATAGGAGGCATGTCATAACACACATTGGCCTTACATCGAGGCCTTCCTTTCCGAAAAGACGGACATACCCAACCGCGCCCCATTATTCCAAATCTGGGCATAAGACTTCCTTTCCATTATATCTTTTAAGTCATTTACCAATTAAATTAAAATGCTAGGTTACACAATCCCCTCGAGATGTATTACTGTAAAAGAATTCCGCCCTTAAACCCCATTTGCGAAAACATATGTAAGATACCTTTCATAGCAGGTTTGCCTATATCAAACCAGGTATGGAAACACCAAGCGGCGCTTAGAACTGCTAAGTTCATATTTCAATGTAATTATTATTGAGAGGCCTATCTAGCCTCTCGAAAACGCTGTTACAAAGGTTGGCACCAATCACAGCGCCTAGCTAAGTTCAGTATTAAAAAGGCAAAACGTGGTGTTCTAACAAACAGATCGTCGTCTTTCCTATGTCCAGTATAATGACAGCAAAACAATAAAGAACAACCTTTATGTTGGCAAGAAACGCAACTAAAGGTAGTAAGACCAAACCTAAGTCAGAGGATAAATGCATCTCAATGCCCAGACAGATCGCAGATCGCAGTCTTTCTCAGGATCGCAGTCTTCCTCAAGGCAAAAACGTAGTCTTTCTCAACGAAAAAGGCATCTCATTGCCCAGCGAATTGAACATCAGTCTTTCTCAGGATCGCAGTCTTCCTCAAGGGAAAAACGCAGTCTTTCTCAACGAACAAGGCATCTCATTGCCCAACAAATTGAACATCAGTCTTTCTCAGGATCGCAGTCTTCCTCAAGGGAAAAACGCAGTCTTTCTCAACGAACAAGGCATCTCATTGCCCAGCAAATTGAACATCAGTCTTTCTCAGGATCGCAGTATTCCTCAAGGGAAAAACGCAGTCTTTCTCAACGAACAAGGCATCTCATTGCCCAGCAAATTGAACATCGCAGTCTAATTGGCGAATGATTAAATAAAGTAAAACTTTTTTCAGGAAAGGATCCCCTAAAAGCATCAAATGCTACAGGACGAACCTTTCACAAAAAACAAGCCAAACGCATTTAAACAGACTTAAAAACACTCCAATTGTATTACACGTTTTCAACCTTCATAGCCTCAATTCCCTACTTTGCCTGACTTTACTTAAGGGAAAACTCGGTCCATGTTAAAGATTTTTATTCCAAGATTGACATGGCGAGGGATCATCCTTTTATACCCACGGCCCAGAGATCCAATCTACGATAGAAAAAATACCGTAGTATTTACACTCAACAAAATGGGCGTTGATCTAAATATAAGTTGAATCTAGGTAAAAATATTTAAACCTGCCATACACAGAATCCAAACCGTAGGCTGGGGTATGCACCCTATACTACCTATCCCAGGAATAATCGCATTGTGGGACTCGTTCAACCAACGATGGCTGGTGCGATTTTTTTCAAAGGATCAACATTTTCTTGTATCGCAATCAGGAGGGTAAGTGCATCCCGCACAAAATCTTTTATAAACCTTGACAAGAAACACTACTCACAGGCTTTTTGCTAAGGCGATGGTGATCACGACCTAGGAGAAAACCTCAAGTTGTCGCAGATAAAAAGATAATGAATGCTTGCAAGGGTTAAAACAGAAAAACTCCGGCCGCATGGCTCTTTTGGATCAGTTTTACTGATTTTTCAACATTCAGGTTGCAGACAATATACTCCCCAGCCGGTCGCTATCTAAGTCAGAGATTTTGCAGTTGTTTTACATTTTAAGGGGCGATATTGCATACCTTTGAGACGAGGTAATAAAATAGAATCTCTCCATTAGAGCTGAGGTCCTGTCATGCCATAATATCGCTTTCGTAAGGATGAAGGATTGGGAACTGGCTACAATCCACCACGAAATCCCACGTCTGGCAGCAAACTACCATGCGAGCCGCCCCGAAATCCCAGTTAAAACACGTCTTAAACCTATGCATTCTCTCGATCCTTTAGTGCAGCAATGCTACCCCTCTTGCAACAAGTTTTCTATTTTTCCCCCCTCCATGAAAACACCTACCCTCAGATTTTATCCAAGGGATCCGTAACCTAAAATTAACCAGGGAGTAACGGTCTCATTTTCTAGGGTAGGCCATGCTTACCCAAATACACTGAAGTCAATTATGTCCTTAATTTTTGCCGTTCAGAATTAGCTGGAGGCATGCGTTTAGCCTGCCCAGTATTATTCGCCTTACTGACAGCCACTTAAAAATCCTCAAGTCAAGGCAGAATTTCGTGGCACTAATTTTGCCGAGGAGGATTTTTCCTAAAATCAGGCCGAAGATCAGCCTCCTTCACGCAGAGGAGATTCCTTTCAAGGCTGGGTGCATGTTAAGCCTCTCATTTATGCATATAGATACAAGTATCTCCCTTCTTAAAACTATACGAATACATGTATGAAATTATTCTAGGTTATGCATATAATTTCTTTTATATACATTATATTATATAATACCATTTTGTATAGTACACATATCTATGGAAACAATTTGTCCGTCATTCATGTATATAATTTCTTTTATACACATTATACTATATAATACCATTTTATATAGTTTACATCGCTATGGAACGATTTTGTCCGCCATTTATGTATATAATTTCTTTTATATACATTACGCCACATAATACCATTTTATATAGTCTATGGAACAATTTTGTCCGCCATTATGTATATAATTTTCTTTATATACATTATACTATATCTTACCCTTATATATATAGTATACAAGTGCATGGAATAATTTGTTCGCCATTATACGTAATTCAATTTTGTATACGCTATACTATATAAAACCCTTTTATATAGTATACACATATTTTTTTCCTTTCAATCCCTTTGGTTAAGGCGAGGTGGAAAAATAAGCACTAGAGTACTTAAGTGGTTTTAAGGAGATTACGACCTAAAATTTTATTTGACCATCAGCTTCATTAGGATGCTTTTCCTCCTTGAATTAGCCCCCCTTTTCCCTTTGCGTCGATACCAACCGAGTACAACTCCTCCTATCTTGACTTTGTCTTATTAGGGTTTTGTACTGGGTTGCAGTTGTCTTAGTCGAGATAAGTTTCGGCGAAACATGTATCAAGGTAGGCGGGGACATTAATTCTTAAAAACTTAGGATGTAAGTTAGTCCTCTTGGGCTTACCTCGACCTAGGGTGACCATTAAAATCTTATGTCATTCCAAGAAGACATTCACTCTTCTTCTCAATCACTGTTTTATCTTCTCTAGTGGACTCAGTCGCCTGTTAAGTTGTTTTCTGGGTCTCACGTCTCCGAGGTCTATAGCTTAACAATTCACATCACCTAACATATAACGTTCTGCTAGTGGGGCCTTGGCCTTGAGCTCCTCACTAGAGAACATATACATTCAGAATTTACAAAGTATTTAGAGGCATTTCAAGGGGGACGTTACAGGAGGGGTGGAAGGTCTAGTGTAGCCTTGCAGAGTTAATGATCCTCAGGTTTGGGTAGGCTTAGCCATGGGTCTGCTATCAATTTTGGTATGACAGCAGAACAAGAAAGTGCTTTTGGTGAAGGAAAGAGGTTATACAAGTACTCTATAAAAGGGTTTATAGGTGGAAGAGATTTCCATGCAAGTGAGGAAGATGCTTGTGGACTGAGTAGTGAAGTTTTGACAAAGAAAACTACTTTGGGAGCACTGAATGCATGCAAGAGGTAGCAGCAGAGAAACATCTCAGCAAGAAGAGCGTAGCCTTATGAGCAGTTATAAAGGAAGCCAGTGAGGGTTTCTAGGAAAAGAAGAAGTGTGGCCAGAATCTGGTATTTCAACTCAGATTGAAATACAAGAGAACAATTATGTTCTCAAGAGCAGATGAGTTGTGAGTGTAATCCTAGAAGGAGCATAGACGAGTGCTCCAAAAGGTTCTAGATAAAGTACCAGTACTTTCCAAAATCCTAAGTACAGAGAATACTTGGTGAGGTATGTTGTAGCAAAGAGCACTGTTAATGCAAGGGTTGGGACAACTCATGGAGGGTGGAAGAAACTCAAGAATATGACGATTGAAATTTATAGCAAAAGTTCAGGAGGAAACCACAAAGTGAAGAAAGAAGATGACAATGTTAATGGAATATGGAGACAGTTGAGTGATGAAGAGTATGAGAGGGAGAAATCTGAGATAGAATTTGTCACATACCCCAATTTTGTAAAATAATGTTATTTGTTTTAAATTGATTCCTAATACATTATGTTAAATTTAATGCTAAGTTGAAACTGATGACTCAGCAGAGTCAAAAGATGTGGAATGTAATTCTGAATATTTTATTTTTAATAAATAGAAAGTGGAGACAACAGCTTGGGAGAGCTGTTAATAAGAGTGTTACTGGTCAAACTGGTGGAAGGAACTAGGTGGAGAGCAAAAGGACAAGTGGCAGTGCTCCTCAAACACTTCCTATGTTGCAAGGGGCAACTTCCCTACATTTGGGGTCATGATCCCCCAATAAAGTGGGATCAGAGCAGGTGGCTCAATTAATGACAACTAACCCAAAAAGACCTAGGCAATCTTTTAAAAGTGCCCAATGTAGAGAGCTGAGGCTGCTCAGATATTTTCCAGGAGAAGAATCATTTAGGAGGAATGCACTTCAAGGAATTCATTTGGAAAAAGGGAAACTGTAAGGAAGGTGTTTGAGAGATAAACTGTAGTAACTTGATCTGATACAACTTTCTAGCTGAGAGATTTGACTGATAAGTTCAAGACTAGTATTGAGTCTCAGGACTAGTACTTGATTATTTGCTGCACCTAGTTCTAGCTAGGGAGACCAGAGCAGGATCGGGGGTCCTGAGGAGTCATTGTTTGAGCGCTCTCCAGGAGTTGGTAGGGAGGAATGGTCTCCCATTGCTGTTGTCGACCAAGCTTTAAGAACAGGTTCTGCTATTTACTAATTTCTGTGTTAATATCTGTGTGTGATTGAATGATGCATTTTCAGGTTATGATGTAAACTTAGAGGATAGAATATCTTAGTTTGTTTGGAAATGAAATTATTCTTAATGAGAAACAAATCCTACCTATGTTTTTCTCCATCTGGAGTAATCCAGATCGTACTCTAGCACAGGTGGTGTATTTAAATGAAGAAAGTATGATGTAAATATAAAATAAGATGTTAGCTTGAATTTGAAAATGTTTTCTTTTATTTGTTATCAGTTCTGTACATGGAGTAGTGTTAGACCTAGATTGTGAATGTCAGGTTATTAGAAAAGGAAAGGAATCTATATCATTATACTAACAGTAGTATGTTCTGGTAGATAAAAATAGTTCTCTATACAACATTCATTTCAATAATCTTTATATCTATTTTGAAACCAAAGGAAAAGAAATAATAGTTAAAATGTGTAGTGTTAGGTTAAATAAGAATGCCTTTCAGCTCTACTGTTTATTTCTTTCTTGTTTAGGGTAAATAACTACTGTATTTTATAGCAATCAAACTGTAAGTAAGGATAACAAAAAACTTGATTTAATTTTAAAGATAAAACTAGTGGACTAAGATTTTATTTAAGGCTAGTAATGTAAATGATTCATTCATTCTATCTAGCTGAACTTAAGTAAGATCTACAGCTACTAACCTGACTTTTATAGAATTTAAACAAACACTACGATATATATTTCATAGGAAAGAACAAGATAGTTTGTTATTTATTTTATTTTATAAATACTAATATTATAACATAAATAGGGTAACACAGAATACAAAAGGGTCTTCTTATGAATTAATTAGTATAGAGAGCATAAAATTACAACAATAAAATACTATTTCATTATACACCTATAAATAGACTAAGTACAAAGTTAATGTATATAATTATAGGAACAGTAATTGTATGTAAATAAAATAACATTCTTATTCCTTTATAATAAATATCAAGTAAATATAATTTCTGTACTTAAAAGATGTAACTATCAGTTACATAAGTACAACTTTAAGAATATTAAATTACACAATTTCTGAAGGTTAACAAATACAAAGCAATACTTATAACCTTATTAGAACAGATTGAGTTAAGGTAAGTTCATATAAAAACATTATACAGTTATCCTAAATAATTTACAAGGTAAATTTAAATATATTAACTTGCAAGAATTAAACCAACAAAGTATAGACATGCTCGATTCACCGAGCTCAACCACCCATTACACAATATAAGTAATAACCAAATAAATTACAGTATTACATTGTAAATAAAAGATAATTTAAAGAAACAGTAAATACATTTTTCATATCGCCAAGTTAGGGTAAAACCCTAGTATATCAAAATTTACAACAGAGGTAATAAACTGAAAGAGTTTAAGCTCTTTCTAATGCCTCTCGGCTTTAAAGAAAAATTAACAAAGTAAGGCTTTACCAGCCTTCCCTCACCTATACATTTTTATACACAAAATCTAGTAGGAGAAATCAAAATTTATAGTCACGGCCTAAGCCAAAAGCCCTGCATAAAGAAAGGGTTACCTTTAACAAAAAGCAGCGAACCAATTAACCCAAGTAAACCAAAACCACGAGGGTTTTGCAGGCCATGGCGACCAACCATCAAATGTCCCATAAGGGACTGAACAAGGACGAAATGCCATGGGTTATCCAAGGCTTATCGTGAGCAAGGGCTTGTCCCAACCTTGCATCAACCATGCAGAAGGACATGTCAACACCTGTGTAACATCAAACATAAAAATTGTTAATATATTGCTTTATATAAACTAAAAGGCATCAAAACAAGATAACGAATATGTTAATAGTAGTTCTTACCTCAAAATTTCATTGAAACGTAACCACCCACAAACAATAGTGCAGCTACCAACGCGAGGAGGAACCAAAGCTTCATCTGCCATAGGAAATTTGGAGTTTACTAACGCAGGATTAACCAGCGAAGGACCAAAAGATGGAATGACAAGCCAAGCAGGTGTAAACACTTGGGCCGCAACCTTTCCAACCCTAAAACCCACTCTGCTGCAAAACCCTAAGACCAAACAAAACTCGAGAGGTGAATCCACAACGCTCACTACTAGGCCGCGGGAGAATAAGACATTTGCAGACTGAAGATTACTGAAAGGAGAAAGCAGCGAAGGATAAACCCTAAAGGAAAACCAACAACCCAGTTCAAGCAAAAATCAGATCGTTATAGCTCGTCTCTATGAGCATTCAGGGTGAGCTCACAACGTGCAAGAGATAAAGAAGCCAAGCCGGGAGACTGCCAAGGACAACTTGCAGAGCGACAGGGCGGGAAACTAACACAGTAGCAGAGTGGCCGGAGGCCGAAAACAACGGGGAAATAACAAGTTTAGGGTTCATCAATGCCTTATATCTACATAACACTTGGCTGTGATGAGTCCACGTACTCAATCGAGATTATTTGCATGCAGTGGGTGAAATTATATAGTCTCGGAGTGCAGTCAACAAACAAATTATTATTCCAATCACTTGGATATTCGAAGTTTCTATAAAGTTCGATACCTCGATGTCAACCTAGCTTGCACGCTGGAATGTAAACAACAGCACATTAATATATTATTAGTTCTTAAACTTATTAAGAGTATAGTCAACACTACGACCCATCTATTATACAAACACGATGATCATTCTTTCCAACGATTATAAATCTATCGAAGATTAGGGTTATAACATAGCAAGGTTATAAAATTTTACGTGACCTAGTACATTATGCAAGCAAGGGACGCATATAATAAATGGATATAAAACTTTAGATCAATGTTTAACCATAAACTCATCGTGGGCGCAGTCTATTTTATGACCCCCTTCATTTATACATTGCACCTTTCATTTTTTTTTACATTGCAAAGTATTCGCTCAACAACAACTATAACTCTATCCCAAGTTATACTATTTGATGTTATAAAGGAAATTCATAAAATCAATTTATGGTAAATATCCTTCTTGCTAGTGTTAGCCTCATTTTCCTTTGAATATTTAATTATTAAACTAGTAAGGTTTGCAATTGAGCATGTTAAGTCTTAAAATGTTTAAGGGGCTTGACATTGGAATTTTAATGATTTATTAACCATAACTGGACAATATTTTCCAAGTAAATTATGTGCAGAGGAACTTAATTCATCAACACTATTATAGTCTAATTGAAAGTAGTATGTAATGAGGATATAATTCCTTTAAAACTTCAAGCGTTGGAAGATGGATTAATAGTATAGAAACTTATTAACTATTGCACATTACATTCACATCGCAAGGAGTAACCAAAATTTATTATGACATAAAGGGTTTATGTTCACAATTTAAAATAGACTCTTAAACGTAATAACCCTGCCATCTTTGGTCTGTGTGTAAAGAAAGATTTAAGGTGTTTACACACGACGATTATGGTAAACGCTGATAAACATCGAAGAGATTAGTACACAATAAAAACTATAAATTACAACTAGAGAGAGAAAGCAACTGTCACCAATACTGATAGGATTGAATCTCGTTTCCACGGCGTCTTTAAAAAGAATAACGATTTAATGGTTTTACCTCATAAAAGCATTTGAAATTGAATAGCATTTTTTACTTAGCTATTATTTTTGCAACGAACATATATCTGTATGCGTAATGATTATTGACAAGCAGCACTGGATCTTTCTTACCTATAAATCTGTAAGAGCAGGTAAAATTTTTGCGTTAGCTGAAAAGCTAAGTAAGCCCAGAATACCAAGACAACTCCACCTTGTGGTCGCAAAGAAAAACAAGTCATTAAACTGAAAAAGAATTAATCTATAAGATAAACATAATCAAGTAGATAATTCAGATTATGAAATCATTAACATATAACTAATTAAAACAATTAGTTGACTGCATTAATGAAGATTATCTGTATTTTCAAAATTTTAAATTTTTTGGAAATTTTGGGATTTTAACAATATTCCATCTCGACGTAATGATGGAATTGTTACATAAGAAGAAGGAAATACCAAAGATGTGGTTTCCTCATAAGAATAAATATGAAGTGGAATAGGCTATAGAAGAAGACAAAAGAGTAACTAATGAATGCTCAATGGGAGGATGAGATACTCAAGGAAAGTCAGTATCTAGGAGAAAACTTGAAGACTAAAGCTTCAATTGAGGCCAAGAGGTCTCAATGTTTTAAAATTGATGTTTTGTGTATATTTGTAGGTGAAGTTTATGAAGAGGGACAATTTGCTAATATTGTCACAAAGAATGAAGGAGAAGGACAAAATATGCATTATGTTATGGAAGAAGATGGGATAGTTGAGTATCATGCATATGCATAGGTACAGTTGGTTGAAAGTGTATCTTTCCAGCATACTATGAAAGCTGAAAGCAAGGAGGACTTGGAGTATGCTGATAATGGCCAACAACTGAAAGAGGAAAAGGAGGATATCAAGCATTCAAAATTTATCCTTGATAAATCTAAAATGAAGACTATTGAGGATTTGCTGAGTCTTGTAGAAGACTTGGAACAACTTGAGACTCTCTAAGTCGATTACAGATTTGCTGAGTCTTGTAATCTGAAAGCATTGGAAGCATATAGAAGATATGTTGATGCTGTGATAGGCTTGAGTACAATGTCAGGTGCAAGTTGACTGGAAAATTGCTCTATGAACAGAGTACAAGATTCAAAAACCTAGAGTTTTTATGTGTAGTTTGTGAGCACGAGAATGCATGAGGACTATGCGTAGTAGAGTTGTGTAAACGACGAGTTGGTGACAATGGAAAAATAGGTGAATATCACGCGCAATAGGTCTCGTGTAGGCTGTGTGAAAACTGGGAAGAGCCTAGGAGGTGTGGAAGGGTTAGTGTAGCCTTGCAAGGCTAATGATCCTCAGGTTTGGCCACGCTTAGTCATAGTTCTTCTATCAATCTTTATAGTACTTTTGTCTCATCCTTGTGCAAAAATGAAAAAGCATAGGCCGTAGTCCACCCCAAATCTCAAATAAAATCACCAATCCACGTAAATATATAATTATTTTCTTAATTAAAATATTTTTTAATGTTAATTTCTTTTACATTAATAAAAAATATTTTTAAAATACTTTATCTTACTAATTGTGTAAAAAATAAGTATTAATATTTTGAAGATTGAATTTCACATTCACAACTTTCTTTCTTCATAAATATTAAAGTGTTAAAAGTCAATTTTTTTTTATATATTTAAAAACTAGCACACCCACGTAGTTTGTGGTTGGATAACGTTCATAGGGATCAAATGGTTAAGAAATAGTTATGGAATGGAAGAGAGTTTGGAAAAAAGATTATTCCTCATATTTGTTATCCATTTATCAACTATTATTTTTTATATTATTTTTATTTCTATCTCACATTCTTCTAATATACCATGAACTGTTACTTATGCATTCATCAACTATGAGTTATCCATGCATTGCAACTAGTTATCCCTACTAGCACACTCACATAGTTTGTGGATGGATCAGTAACTTTAACTATGAGTTAGCTATGCCTAGCTACATGTTATAACCAGCATTCTTTATATGATATCCATTTATCAACTATCAATTATTTTTTATATTATTTTTCTTTTAATCTCACTTTCTTCTATTTATTTGTCATGAAATGTTAGTTAAATATTCATGAGCTATGAGTTATCCATCCATTCATCAGCTTTCCTTTTTTTGAATGACTGTCATAGAATCAATCTCCATGGTGCACCTGTCTCATCCTAGTCCCTAGACGAAAAGGCATAGGCCCTAGTCCACCCCAAATCTCAAATAAAAATAAAAAAGTTTAATTATGCTCATAAGCTTTAGATATTATATCATATTTTGTGCTTTCTTCATCAATTAAGCATAGCAAGATACTACTACCAATATCTAAACACCTATGGACACAAATATCTAACTAAAGACCTATCAAACTAATTTACATTTTAATCTACTCATTAAAACCTGCATGTCAAGCTCAACTTTAAATATTATATCATATTTTGTGCTTTCTTCATCAATTAAACATAACAAGATACAACTACCATGAAGAAACCTAAAATCTAATATAATATCTAAACACCTATAAACATAAATATCTAACTAAAGACCTATCAAATTAATTACATTTTAATCTACTCATTCAAACCTGCATGTCAAACTCAACTTCCAATGTAAATATCTATGAGCAACTAAAAAAAATATCCAAACTACTTCATATATCCCGGTGCTTACTGCAACACATCATCTAATAATGTTGTTTTTCTGTTAGCTATAGGAAAACACGTTATGTTCTTCTCTTGGCTATACGAAAACACGTTAGAAAGTCGAAACAAGGTATTTAAACATTTTCCTTTCATTAAAAACTAAAAGAATTACCTTCAAAGCAGTGAAGGGAAAACTAAAACTTAATTCTGTGGACGAAAACTAAAACTCAGATCCATTTCCATAACTGAAGACGAATTAGAATTCATACCTACGTTAATCAAAATAAAATAACACTTCGCCAGCGACAATCCTTGCCGCTTTTTCTGCTTTCTTTGTGATGGATGCATGCAGAGCTTGATGCTGCACCAAAAGATGACTTGCCTACAAACGAACTCAACTAAACTTAAAAATCAATTGCCATTCAAATAATCAGTATCTCATGTAGGCAAGTCATTCTTGGCTGAGTAACCAGCTTTACATCTTTATGAAAGACTTCCCAATCTATGCCAGACTGGTATCAAAGCAGAACATGCAATTAATATGGAAACGAGGAATAACTCGATCTTATATGAGTGTTAATGCACTCTCGACTCCTATATATCTCATTCGAATAGATAGACGGAATAAATCAGAAAGCCATTTTGCGAGTGCGAATTATTCTTTTTTTTTATTCGTCAAGGGATGACGACGAGGATAAATTATTCGTTGTTCTTTTTTCATAGATTACTCCGAAGAATAAATTATTCTTTACTGGGACACCGTTTGGCTCTAGAAGGAACGAAGAGGCGACTTCGATTTTGTTGCATAATTTTTTTAGATGCGCGATAGGAATTGCGCCCGTGGATGTGTGGACGCCAACACTGTGCCGAGGGGAATCTACGTTTCCAAAGTTAATTTATTCGAAGAAGAAAACCAACATCCAACTTTAACTTTTTGCAATACACTACGCCCTTTGACGGTTCTCAGCAGAATGATAACATCGTTTCTGTTAATAAAGACATGATTTAATTGTGGTCCACAATATCGGTGTGGAGATTCGGCCGGTTGCCGATATAGATTCCTCAGGATGTTCAATTATTTCAGAAATCTTGCATGCAATCACCAGTGAAGGTAAGAGTAAGACATCCACTGGATTGTTTTGTCAATCTTATCCAACCTTCAGTTGGCATATAGATCATTTTATTTCGACATGTTGATAGTTAAGGTGAAAGGCTTATATATCTTAGAATTTTGAGGTGGACTACTATTTATGTTTTTTTGTCTATCAACTTTAGAATTTTGGGTGGACTACTATTTATGCTTTTTTATCTAACAACTTTAGAATTTTGGGTGGATTATGCTTTTTTATCTAACAACTTTAGAATTTTGGGATGACGAACTAGAAATGACACACGTGTATTGTCCATATTGATTTTATGGGGGTCGTCCAAGATTAAACGAAAATGAGACAAGTGTACTCTCGACAATGATTCTAGGTGTCTTGTCCAAAATTAATAATTAATAATTTAAAAAAAAAACTTAATTAAAACATGTGATAAGTACACTTAGTGATAGTTGTAAAAATTAAAATTAATATTCAAGTGTTAGATTATCACATACAAATATGAGCTTAACTTCGTGGTTTAATAGATATAACTATTAGCTTAACTCCAATGATTATAGAACTATTAGCTTTACTTAAACTCTAATCAGAGTTACATTGGATAAATATTAGCTTAATTGTTAGATCCAAATATTACGTTAAGTTCAATGATTCTACAACTATTAGTTTAATTTCAACTCTAATCACTTAAGGCTTAGTCCAAGTGCATTTGGCATCTACGAGTCTACCTACAACTATTAGTTTAACTTCAACTCTAATCACTTAAGGCTTAGTCCAAATGCATTTGGCATCTAGGAATCTAGCTAATGTGTACTCATGTAAGAGTCTAATAAACTACTCCATCTAGTAGTAGTTAGGCATCTAGCTAATAGCTAATATACAGTTCATATGGTAGGTTTTCATATAACTAGCAACAACCATATTACTAAGATTAATATGTTTGAAATAGGCCAAAAAATATATATTTGATACATTGATAATGTTTTTTTCCTAAAAAATGTGTCAATTACTTGTAATTAATAGTTAACCTAATATAACAACCACTTAATTTATGGTTCTTAAGCTCATGGTTGAAGTTAAGCTCATAGTTGTATTATCATTGGAATAAAAGTTAATAGTTGTATATACTAAGTTAATTTAAAAGTTAATATAAAGGTATTATAGTTAATATAAGAACTCTCAGTTATCTCATCTCTTATCCTCCAAATGGAGTTAAACTAAGCCTTATTCACATTGACTCTACTCCCCCAAGAGCCAGACGAAGTTCTACTATCACATGAGTTGCACATTAAGTAACTGGTTGTTCTTGGTGGTTTCAGTGCTTGTTCTTGGTGCATGGTTTCACTCCAGTGAAGGTCTACTTCTCTAGGTAAGAAATGGAGTTCATCTAAATTTAATTTATTAGTTCTATCACTATTGGAATAATCTAAGAGTTATCTAATAGTTATCCAATATAACTATGATTAGAGTAATAGTTCAAAGAATCATTGGAGTTAAGTTAATAGTTGTATGTAATAGTTAATTTAATATTTATCCAATATAACCGTGATTAGAGTTGAAGATAAGCCACTGATTAGAGTTGAAGATAAGTCAATAATTGTAGAATCACTGGAGTTAAGCTAATAGTTGTATCAAATAGTTGAAGTTGAAGTTTCATTTTTCCAACTATCACAAATTGTACTTATCAGATGTTAACTAAGTTATTTTTGTTTTTCTTTTAAATTGTTAATTATGAATTTTGGGCGATTCCCATAGAATCAATCTGGATAGTACACTTGTCTCATTCTCGTCCATAGATGAAAACACATAGATGGTAGTCCACCCCAAAATTCTAAAATATATACGCCTATCGAGGTAGCTAGATGCAAGAGTTTAATAGGGTTTTGGAGGATTTTGTTAGGAGGTCGACTCTTACATGACTGCACATTAGCTAGACCCCTAGATGCAAAATGCAGTTGGACTAAGCCTTAAGTGATTAGACTTAAAATTAAGATAATAGTTGTAAAATCATTGGAGTTAAGATAATTGTTGTATCTAATAGTTATCCAATATACCTTTGATTAGAGTTGAAGTTAAGCTAATTGTTCTAGAATCATTAGAGTTAAGCTAATACTTGTGTCTAATAATCGGTATAGTTAAGATCATAGTTGTATCTCATAATCAAATAGTTGACGATTAATTTTAATTTTTACAACCATCACTAACTGTAATTATCACATTTTAACTAAGCTATTTTTTATTTTTTTGAAATTATTAATTAATAATTTCAGATGATGCCCATAGAATCAATCTCGATAGTACAATCTGGACAACACACATGTCACATTCTCATTTACTTTTAGACGACACCCATAGAATCAATCTGGACAGTACACTTGTCTCATTCTCGTCCGTAAATGAAAAAGCATAGATGGTAGTCCATCCCAAAATTCTAAGATATATACGCATATCGACGTAAAAATTAGAATTAAGAATTAAATAAATCCAAGTTTTCCTAGTAACATTATCAATGAAAATCCAAAATGCTTGGAACTAGAAAAAGAAGTGGTGAATAAAGGGTTACATAAATCACAATGAACATGTTGTGAAAGTGTTATTGTGAAACAAAAAAAGGCGCCTTCGTCAAACTACCCTAATTGTATTTTCCTGGAATGCAACCAAAGTCAACACTATCCTGGTAAGAAACGGGAAGAAGGCCTTTCACCTTATCACGCTTACCTCATTTTTGAGGTGCGAAAATATTATGACTGCCAAATATACTCATCCTAGAATCCAATCATATGATTAGTGTGAACAACAAGAACATAAAAATGTGAAAATTTCCTGAAGATGTCAAATTCATATAATCTAGAAAAATCACAGACACCCCTTGAGGATTTTACATTCTTAGGATTCTTGGGATATTTAATTTCAATATGGTGAGGTGAAAACTCTACACTTTTTCTAGCACCAAAATGGGTTATTTGATATAGGGAGAGAATAATGTAGGAAACACCAATAACATGATATTTATGTGGAGAAACACTCTAAAATGTAAAACTCTGTGAAGAAACATAGAATGTGCAACAAAACATGATTCTTACACCTTGGGCATCCCTTACTCTACCTTCTTGGTATCTATGGACAAATAACCCTCCATGATATTCAAATAGAGAGAAAGGACCACTGAGGTGAAAATGTTGTGAATCTCAAGAATAGGACAATCGAATCACCTAGTAGTTTCTTTGTCCAATTCCTCTAATTAACATTTCAAAGGAACTCCCCTAGGTCACATAACACATAGCATCCACTCCAACAATTAGAATGTTCCTTTGGAAACTGCCTTTTCCCACCATACCGACCTCAAAACACCCATTGAAAACCCAAATCCCAACAATATGCTCTCTTTCAACCAACACTCATAAATATAGATGTGGCTTTGACATAAGACAATGATGTATGGGCGATTGTTCCTTTCAAAAGGACAATGATTGTTTCCGAGACTGCAAAATATTCAAATTTACCCCTAGAACCTCACAAAGTAAATAATAATGCAAAGTTATAAGAGAAAGAAAGGTGAGTTGAGACTTAGGAGTCTTAATGTAAAAGAACCTAATCCCTACTTAGAAGTAACTATGTCCTATTTTGGTGAAACCAACTTGATAGCTAGATGTACAATGGAGGGGTAAAATAGTGACTTTCTATAGATACTATACACTATTAAAGGGTATTCAAGCTACCATTTAAAATGTGAAAGGTATTGTTGTCCTATTTTGATTTATAGAGTTATAAAATGTGAAAGGTATCATATCGTTCAAAACAAACTTATAGCAAACAAATACTTGGGAATACCTTGACCATACTAAATAGCACAACACATATTATAGGAGGGAAGGGCACACATAAGGTACTATGTAATAGAGAAAGAATCCAGGATTCATGTGTTATGTGGAGCAAGGTGAAGTGTGCCAAGAGATGGGATAGCTAAAACCAACATAAATCTATCTTAAACTTAGATCAATTAAGCACGGAAAGAGATTTTTTGTTTAACACTTGTATGCTAGTTAGCAAACTGAAATCAACTAATTAACAAAAAAACCTTACATATAAACTTAGAACTGACAAGTGTCACATTTAGCTATTCCAAATGTCCATGATGTATATAAAATAAAAACTATACAAATATTTCAAATAAACTCCTATAAAACCCAACATAAAAGCTATACAAATACCTCATATGAACCTCTATAAAACCCAACATACATGAACAAGTGACCGATGGGATCCACCCATATCAAAGATGAGATTCATCAAAAGCATAAATCCACATAAGCATGGTGACATGTGAGATTCATATGTTGTGTGGAGCAAGGTGAAGTGTGCTAAGAGATGGAATAACTAAAACCAACATAAATCCATCCTAAACTTGGATCTATTAAGAACGGAGAAATAGTTTTTGTTTAAGAGTTGTATGCTATTTAACAAACTGAAATTAACTAATTAACATAAAAATCTTACACATAAACTTAGAAGTGACAAGTGTCACATTTAGCTATTCCAAATGTGCATGATGTTTATAAAATAAAAGCTATACAAATATTTCATGTCCTCCAACTGTTGTAGCACCCGTGTACATTCTGCGAAATTACCACTCCATAAAATGTGTGAGCTCAACGCATTTTCGTCTCGTCGACTCAATCTTTTATTATTCGATACCAGACAACATTAATATTCGCAACCATACCTAATCTTACATCACTGGGAACATTATAATTCAGAGCATGCAATTCGTGATCTCCGATGCCATTTATATCGACATTATCCCAAATTCTCTCAAGGTTCCACCCATCTATGTTACCTTCTCTGATACATCTCAACAAAGAGCTAGAGATCATGTGCTGCTCAACATTTTCGTTTATCATGTGCTGCTCAACGTGGTCAGATCCACCACTTGCTAACCTATACAAACAAGATGTTATATGTCTACTTCTTTTAGGGCCTCCCAATATTTGCCATTCAAAACCTCTATTTACATTTTCTTCTATGTAGTCATACATCCACACAAATATCTCAGTTGCAAGATCCCTTGTCTCTCTATCAAAGTGATTACTTCTCCCAGTTTCTTCCATGTATAAATCTAGCACCAACCAGAACCAAATCTTTTTTAAAGTAGAAAAGGTAAGGATGTCTGTAATATAATGTTTATGGCTTTCATTTACTTAATTTGTATAGTTTTATTTATATATATTATAAATATTTTAAATCTATTTTGAGCTGACATGTTATTTACTATACTAGCAACAACAATATTACTAAGATTTAAAATAGTCGAAAAATTATATATTTGACAAATTGATAAAGTTTTTTTTTCTAAAAAATGTGTCAAGTAAGTTAACCTCATATAACAACCACACAATTTATGATTATTAAGCAAATGGAGTTCATCTAAATTTCATTTAATAGTTGTATCACTATTGGAATAATCTAATAGTTATGTAATAGTTATCCAATATAACTACGATTAGAATTGAAGTTAAGCCAATAGTTGTAGAATTATTGGAGTTAAGTTAATAGTTGTATGTAATAGTTAATATAATATTTATCAAATATAACTGTGATTAGAGTTGAAGATAAGTCGATAATTGTAAAATTATTTGAATTAAGCTAATAGTTTTATCAAATAGTTCATTTAAAATTTAATATATAGTTAAGCTAATAGTTGTATCATCAATGAATTTAAGATAATAGTTGTATCTAATAATCCAATAGTTGTATGTAATAACTGAATAGTTGAAGTTGAAGTTTAATTTTTCCAACTATCACAAAATGCACATATTAGATGCTAACGAAACTATTTTTGATTTTCTTTTAAATTTTTAATTATGAATTTTGGACGATGCCCATAGAATCAATATGGATAGTACACTTGTCTCGTTCTTGTCCGTAGATGAAAAAGTATAGATGGTATTCCACCCAAGAATTCTAAGATATATATGTGTATTATACGTCTTAATTTATCAAAATTATAATGATCGTAGTGATGAAACTTTTGGATCTTGATTAATCCTAATGAGGGTTAAATTACCTTAATGTCACCTAAATTGCTCTAATGGCATTTGAGTGTCCCCAACAACATTTGATAGACCCTAATGGCATATGATTTTCCCTAACAACATGATGATGATGAATTATGATAATTATAATGGAGCGTATTGATATGATTTGATAAGTATAAGACTGCTATCATCCATTCTTTCGAGGTAGTATGCTCCTTGATCGTTATTATCGCAATTATATTGATCACGTCACTATGATGATGATAATGATGTTGATTTATTGTATGATGATGATGACAATGTCAATGTGGATTTCAATGATGATTATGCATGTGGTAGCACTTTTGGATCCTAATTAATTCTAATGGAACCTAAATGTCTGTAACAACATCTAAACGACCCTATTATCATCGAAATGACTGTAGTGACATATAAATGACCTTAACAATTACATGACATGAATCCTAATGGCGATGAGTGATTAAGAACACTAATTGAATACGAGTGACCATAATGACAATGATGATGATGATTTTGTTGATGATGTACTTAATGTTGACTATGATGATGATAATGAGGATAATGATCAAGATGATGTTGATGTACCATATGGCATTGATGATGATGATGATGACAACATTGATGTCCACGATGATGATGAATGTCATAATACTTCTAGATACTGACTGATCCTAATGGCACTTAAATGTTCATAATTCCATATGAGAGACATATTAATATCACCGTTAAATGGATCGATTGACATTTCATTTTCATCGATGAAATTTTAGTGACCTTAATGGAATTTGAGTGATTGTAACAACATGACATGTGTTACACCAAAATTGCGTCATCATGGGTCATGTGTCAACCTTGTGCCTAATCCCTAAAGTTTCCTTGGCTAAAGTGCATTGAGTTTGAACTTCTCCCTAGCTCTTTTTCCTCTTCTAGGATAGTTGTCGCTCTTTCTCCTAAGGAAAGGTGTGTCAATGCTCTTTTCCTTCATGCAAGGTGCGTCGGTGGAACTCTTTCCCCTCATGCAAGGTGTGTCGACGCTCAATCTCCTACAACAAAGTGTGTCAGTGGTGTTTTGAGGGAAAAAAGAGAAGTTTCAAGGCCATTCTCAAGGGTGCATGAGGTGGAGTATCATCCCTATCATCTAGGTGAGGTGGCATTCGATTCCCTATCCTATGGGGAAGATTCCTTAGACCCCTCCTCCTAATCCTCAACCTACTCTATTCCTTTAGCCTATAAAAATTGAACAATATCCATTGTGAAGGGAGGAAGGACTATGGTACTCTTATGCTGGTGGAATTTCTAGGTGATCCCTATCATCCTTTGGGAGGCTTACTATCATCCTTTGGAGTCTTGACTTGGATTGTTGGATGGAAGATTGAAACATTAAGGCTAGGTTGTGATGTTATTTCTTATCTAATTCTATGTATCTCATTGATTACATTAATACAAATCTCTTTCCATAAATGTTATTATGTTGATAATGTTTAGAGATTTCTTCCTTAAATGTTAGCTTAGGTCAATTCATGTTTGGATAGACATGTATTGTTTGGAAGTTTCCATTTTCTTTACTATGTTTTGCAGGTCAAGATCTAAAGGCTATGGAGCTTGGATCAACAAATAGAGAAAAGGATTTGCATACCTCAGGTAAGTGATCTATTTGTGGGCTTGCATTTCTATTTGATCTAGGAAAGTAGGTTGTATTATGTACTTGATTTGTTTTTGATCCACTTGGACTAGGGAGATCTGGCTTGAGTTTGCTTGAGTAGATTTATCCACTAACAACATGGATCCAAATGGTGAAGAATGATGATGAACCATAGTGGCATATGAGAGACCCTATCAATGAAGATGACAATGATGTGGCTAATTATGTACTTGTTGATGAGGACGATGCTGACCATGATGTTGTTGATGATGTACTTATTGATGTTGATGTTGATGATGCAATGTATGATGCACTTGATGTTGACATTCAATTGTACTTGAAAACATTTGAGTGACATTAATGGCATTTGAGTAACCTTAATGGAAATTTTCCTCAACAACATTTCAATGATAGGTTGGATGTGGTAAATTTACTGCAAGATATTAGCTACTATATATAGATAACCACATTAATTGGAAAAATGTTATTGATAAACTAAGTTGTATACCTCGTCAACATTGTTCATTGGTACAAGATGGAACATTACTATAGTAAATTTCATAGAATTATTCAATAGTATGCATAATATTAACTAAACAATCATTGAGATTTCATTATTCATTGCATAATAAAAAAAGGGGAACACATGTGGTTAAAATAAATCGAAACAAAAATAACATTTTCGAAGCCCATGATAACATGACTATTTTGAATATTGATTCCATGTCCATTTAAGTATAGATTCATTAAGAAGGAACCTTTTGAAAAATTCTAAATCAATAAACTAATTAAAAATTACTAAAGCCATGTGATTAAAAACAAATTCAAAACTTTGGACATAATATCATAATTATTCAAGTAATATGGATTAGAAATCGTGTAAAATAAGAAGTCTCCATTACATTATTATCAGCATATATGTCATCCAATGTTTCCTTATCAATGTTGATATGTTGATTGTTCCTAATCACATGAGGATGAGGATGATGCATATCGACAATGATAAACATGGAAATGATTATTTCTACAATATCTAATAGGATGTTGTTGACAATGATGATGTCAATGTTAATAATGATGATGCATGTGAGTATAACACTATTTGATATCCTAATGAAAACATAATTCACCATAATGGCATCGAATTGACCATAATAGCACCTATATGACCCTAGTGGCATATGATTATCCCTAAAAACATTTTAGTGACCTTAATGGAACTTGAGTCACCATGAAAGCAGGAGGATGATCATGTTGATGATGGATGATGGAAAGGATATTGATGATGATTATTAAGATGATAACAATGAGGTTGAGATGAACGACCATGATTATGATGATATATGATTATGACAATGATGATGATGACGATGTTGATGTACTCATGTATATTGCTAATGATCATGGTCATCATGGAAACAATATCAATGCCAATGATAATGATTCATGTGATAGTACTTATAGATATTAATTTATCGTAGTAGCACCTAAATGACCATCATCATGGAAATTTGGGTCTTGATTGATCCTAATGAGGGGTAAATTACCTTAATGTCTCATAAATTGCTCTAATGGAATTTAAGCGTCCCCAACAAGATTGATAGACCCTAATGGAATTTGATTGACCCTAACAACATGACGATGATGCATTATGATAGTTATGGTGATGATGTTGATGATGTACTTGATGTCGTTGATGATGACTATGATGACAACGATGATGTTGATTTATTGTATGGTGATTATGACAATGTCGATGTCAGCGATGATGATGCATGTTGTAGCACTTCCTGGTCCTAATTGATCCCAATTGATCCTAAAGACACCTAAATGTCTATAACAACATATAAATGACCCTATTATCACTGAAATGAATGTAGTGACATCTAAATGACCATAAAAATTACATGACATGAATCCTAATGGCGATGAGTGATTATGAACACTAATGACATCTGAGTGTCTGTAATGACAATGATGATGATGATTTTGTTGATGATGACAACAAGGATGATGATGAAGATGATGTTGATGTACCATATGACATTGATGATGATGACAACGTTGATGTCTACAATGATGATGCATTTGATAATGCCTATAGATACTGATTGATCCTAATGGAACTTAAATGTCTGTAACATTTGACATATGAGAAACATATGAATATCACCTAAATGACTAATGGCATTTAGATATCATCGACAACATTTAACTGACCTTAATGGAATTTGAGTGACTATAACAACATGACATGGATCCAGATGGTGATGATTGATGATGGACCATAGTGGCATATGAGTGACCCTATCAACGGTCATGACAATGATGGCATCGATGATGTACTTGTTGATGAGGATGATGATCACCATGATTTTGTTGATGATGTACTTATTGATGTTGATGTTGATGATGATGACGATGACAACGATGATGATGATGATAATGTAATGTATGATGTACTTTCCAATGACATTCACTTTTCCTTGACAACATTTGAATGACTTAATGGCATTAACAAAAACCAATGTCAATGATTTGCAATATGTGGTAAAAAGAAGTTTTGTTACGGTTGGTTAATATTCTAAATTGAAATCCTTGTTTAGACCTTCATTCCACATAGACATAGTTTTTATTATATTTGAGTGCAATATATGTATCATATTCAAGATTTGTCTCATTACTATATTGATTGATTTAAAATTAAAAAAACTAATATATATTTATTTAAAGTTTGTTTTTTACTAAATCTTAATAAAAAAATAAAGAAACCAATATATATTATCATTACACAAATTTATAAAAGATTATCAAATTCCTTTTCATAAACAAAGATAAAGAAAACAAGAAGAGTTTCTAAGGAAACAAGTCCTCATCGAGAAACTTTGCAAATAAAGTTATAATAAGATTTGGCTTATTAAAAAAGTACTAAAAATAAATGAAAGGAAAGACCTTTAGATCATTGTCCTTGTCTTGACACATTCGATATTTTATGGTTATGTCTATGCCTTGTCCCAATTGATATTATAAGGCAAGGATGTGGAGTTAGTTATGACTATGAGGTGACGATGTGCATGCATAATAATCGTTAGTTATGACTATGAGGTGAGGAAATTCATGCATAATAATCCTTAGTTATGACTATGAGGTGAGGATTTAAAGAGAATATGATGTAAATTCATATTATTTTTATACGTATTTTGGTGGCGAGTGTCGAAAACAAATGTTGTGAGAAACCACAAATGTTTGGAAGGACGGAACAAGATTACATCATGATCATGCCACCCATAAAATTGAAGACTATTCTTGAGCCAAAAGTTGTTTTTTTTTAATTTAATTTTATTAATAATCATTGTGTTTCTTTGGTCCAGATGTTTTTTCTAACTCATTGTTTCTCCATATCGTGTGCCCACTGACCCCTTTTTATATCAATGTTGCATGTCATTATTTGTAGTTGCATAGCATTATTTATGTTGCATGCCATTATTTGAAGTTGCATAACATTGAGTGTTGTGTATATAGTACTTGTCGTGATCCCATGGTAATTATGCAAGAAATGAAGTCTTGTAGAGGAGGACTCATCAAATTGACCATTTGAATTTCATTTTGATGAAGAATGAGTGGACATTCGCAGCTAGGTTCACATAGGTAGTAGGCACAAAAATTAAGCTTGTTTTAGTGGAACAGTAGAAATGTAGATGGAGGAGAAAAGAACGCAATGTAAGATGTATATGTAATAATAATGAAGAATATGATTACAATAATAATTTCCCCTCGTAATTTATACCCCAAGTGGGGAAGAGAGGTGACTTTTCAAGTCACCTCTTAGTTTAATTACATAAATTTACTAAAATTAACCTAGCTTACTATTTAAATTTAACATTTGTAACATTGCCTTCTCCTTTTAAATTGATTTTTCCTCAAAGTAGGGTAAAGACAGATGTTGCTGAATGAAATTCTTCATTTCCCATGATGTGTCTTCTTCTCGGAAATTCTTCCATTTAATGAGGTATTTCTTGATGATTCTGGTGTGTAATATCCATTCTCTAATGTTGATGATAGCTTCTGGTTCTAAGATTATTTTTCCTTCTTCATATAGAGTGGGAAGTGTTGTTTAAACTGATTGATGTTGTCCCAAAAAAAAATTTAGATTTGATACATGCAAGACATTATGAATTCGACTTGTCTCTGGTAAATTTAGCTCGTATGCTACGTTGCTAATCTTCCATATAATTTGGTATGGACCATATAATTTTGGTGCTAATTTGTTATTTCCTTGATGTTTTAGCGATAATTGTTTGTATGGTTGAAGTCTCACGAATACCCAATCCGCTATTCAAACTCTATCTCATTTCTATGCTGGTATGCTTGTTGATTCACACGATTTTGTGCCATGGTTAAATGATCCTTGAGTGTTTGCATGATTCGTTGGTTGTCTTCTAGTTAATCATTTACGATGGGTACTTTTGTGCTTCCTTGAATGACTTCCTTCCATCTGGGTAGTTCATAACTATATAATGCTTGAAATGTACTCATCTTCGTCGATGTGTGATACATAGTGTTATACCACCATTCTGTGAGATCTAACCATTGTAACCATTTGTTCTGTTTGTCTGTGACAAAACTACCCATATAGGTTTCTAGACACTTGTTGACCAATTTGGTTTTCCCATTGGTTTTTCAGTGATATGATGAGCTCATATTAAGAGTGATCCATGTTTGCTTGCAGAATTCCTTCCAAAAATTGGTTGTGAATTTGGCATCTTTGTCACTCACTATAATTTTTGTGAAACCATGTAATTTGTAAATATTTTTACAAAACACTTCAGCGATTTGCTTAGCGGAGTTAGTTTTCTTTATTCCCATGAAATTTTCATATTTCGTTAGTCGATCTACTACCACAAGGATTTTATCTTTACCATATGATAAGGGTTACCCTTCAATAAAATCCATAGAAATTTCCTCCCACTTTTGCTTCGGAATATGCAATGGGTGGAGTATCCCTAGAGTCATGATGTTTTCTCTTTTATTCCTTTGACATGTTTCACACTCGACTACATATTTCTGAATTTATTTATGCATTCCTTTCCAATAAAATGACTGTATGGCATTGTAATATGTTTTGAAAAAACCTACATGTCTAGCGGCAGGTGAATCATGAGATTCTATCATTACCATAGTTTTAAACCTTGATGTTGGTTTTAAATATATCCTTCCTTTGTACCACAAGATGTCATTTCGCCACTCAAATTTTGAACCTCTATTCGGGTATTCGATTAAGGTGCACGTGTTTGGGTCTTTAGCGTATTATCTTCGTATTTCATCCAACCATTCTGGAATAACGACTGAAATTGCATATGTCTGGACTTCATCCTTTCTAGATAAAGCATCGGAGACTAAATTGTCTCTCCCTCTTTTATGTAATATCTCCATATCAAAGGTAGCGATTTTTTCTATCCACTTCTGTTGTTCCATTGACAATGTTTTTTGTTGGAGGAGGTATTAACGACCATTATGGTCTGTTCTTATCAGTATTTTTCTCCCTAGAAGGTATTTTCTGCATTCTTTTAAGGCATGTATAATGGCCAATATCTCTTTATCATAAGTGGACTTCAAACATTCTCTCTTGTTGAGCTTCCTACTTTTGAATGTTATTGGGTGCCCTTCTTGCATCAAAATGAATCCTAATCCGAACCCTGATGCATTGCACTTGACTACAAAGGGTTCTGTGAAGTTTGGCATGAATAATACTGGTGCTGAATACATCATGCATTTTAATGTTTCAAAACATTTTTCTGCTTCACTACTCCATTGGAAGGAATTTTCCTTCAATAAATTTGTGAGAGGGGCAGTTTTATGGGCGTAATTCTTTACAAATATTCGATAGTATCCTGTTAAGACTAGAAATATCCTTAGTTTCAATATGTTATCGAGTTTGGGACACTCCATGATTTCCTTTATTTTACTTGGATCGACTTGGACTCCTTCCTTTGATATTTTGTGACCTAGGTAGTCCACTTCTTCTTTTCCAAATGTGCACTTAGACCTCTTTGCATAGAATTTGTTTTCTTGCAAAATGGTAATTACTTGACTTAAGTGTTCCAAATGCTTCTTCAATGTTCTGCTATATATGATAATGTCATCAAAAAACACTAGTATGAATTTCCTTAAAAATGGCTGGAACAATTTGTTCATTGCGGCTTGAAACATGGATGGAGCGTTAGTCAAATCGAAGGGCATTACTTTGAACTCATAATGGCCTTCATGTGTGAAAAAATCAATTTTAGCTATTCCTTCCACTCTAACTTTGAATTGGTAATAACCATATCAGAGATCCAACTTTGAGAATTACTTGGCCCCATGAAGTTCATCCAGCAACTCATTGATGAATGGGATCGAAAATTTATTTTTGATAGTTATTTTGTTCAATCCTCTATAATCTATGCACAGTATGAATGACCCATCCTTCGTTCATACTAAAATACCCTTAGTTTCAATATGATGTCAAGTTTGGGACACTCCATTATTTCCTTGATTTTACTGGGATCGACTTGGACTCCTTCCTTTGATATTTTGTGACCTAGGTAGTCCACTTCTTCTTTTACAAAGGTGCACTTAGACCTCTTTGCGTAGAATTTGTTTTCTTCCAAAATTGTAAGTACTTGAATTAAGTGTTCCAAATTCTCCTTCAATGTTCTGCTATATATGAGAATGTCATCAAAAAACACTAGTACGAATTTCCTTAAAAATGGCTGGAACAATTTGTTCATTGCGGATTGAAACGTGGTTGGAGCGTTAGTCAAACCAAAGGGCATTACTATGAACTCATAATGGCCTTCATGATTGAAAAAATCAATTTTAGCTATGTATTCCACTCTAAATTTTATTTGGTAATAACTAGATCAGAGATGCAACTTTGAGAAGTACTTGGCCCCATGAAGTTCATCTAGCAACTCATCGATGAATGGGATCGAAAATTTACTTTTGATAGTTATTTTGTTCAGTCCTCTGTAATCTATGGAAAATATGAATGACCCATATTTTCCATACTAGCACTACTGGAGCTGTATAACAGCTTCTTCTATTTGAAATGATGCCACATGTCATAAGATCATAAGTTAACCTCTCGATTTCTATTTTATGGTGATGTAGGTATTTGTATGCTTTGCTACTTATAGCCTTGTCCCTGGTTCTATTTCGATTATGTGTTCGATATTTCTATTTGATGGAAGCTCCATGGGTAGTTCTTGAAACACCTTGTGATGTTTTTGAATCAACTCGTTTATCTCTAGTTGTTTTTCCATGTCTCCTTCACTCGTTAGAAGCTCCATTTCTTAGCATTAAAGTATGTATGTTGGTCTGGCTTTCTGAAGTATTTTTTCCTTTTGATGTGATTTAACTATAACTGTGTCAAAGGTTGTTGGAACCCATATAATTTGATTTTCTTCATGAATGACTAGAATTCAATAAAATGCTTTTGGTGATTTGCAGAGTATGTACCCAAGGTTTGTAACCATTGTATTCCTAATACTACATTGACTCCTCGTAGAGGTACCGCAAAGAAATATGATTTTATGTTTTCTCTTGCATTTGTAACTTGACTTTGTTACATTTTCCCACATTGTCAATATTATTTCCATCTGCTACCATAACCTTCATGTTAGGTACTCGACGAATAAATAGGTTAAATATTTTAGCAAAGTTGACACTAACAAAGTTATGGGTGCTTCCAAATTCGATGAGAACTGTGATGTTATTATTCTTTATATGACCTTTAAGCTTCAATGTTTGCGTTGTCTTCCTCGATTCCTATTTGGTAGTCTGGTTTACTATCTGCATCGTTCTCAATTGGTTCCTCAACCTCCAACTCTGCTTCTTCTACTTCACATGCATACATTTTTTGTTGTAAGCATCTGTGCTTAGGATCCCATTTGTTTCCACATAACTTACATTTCCCTTCCTTTATTCTATGGGACTCTAATCTGGGCTTCACTCCTTCCCTAAGTTTTGGCAGTGTATATCTTGGATTTCCTAAGTATGTTGATTGGAAGGGATTCCTTTTGGATTCGTCTTTGTCGAAATGTGTATGTACAGACATTAGAGGAAATTTCAACTCAAAATTGGCCTTTTCACTCTAATTCTAATTCCATTTCATCATGTGTTAGCCAATGAAATTGATTTAAATTTGAAATACCGTATAGGTCTTAAACACTTTTTTAATATAAATTTGGGGATAGTTATCATAAAAAAACTGCTTTTTTTTGTATTTTCAACATATCTCCTGTGTTTTTACTCAAATTTTGATCGGGAGAGTTCGTTGGATGCGATGACATCATCATCACATTTTTTCAGGTATTTCTTGTTTTTGGGGTAGCAAGGTCTGTCAAAAGTATGCCGAGTGGGTACTGCTTGGATGCGGAATTTAATTTCGCATCCAACGAGCTCTCCTGACTGAAATTTGAGTAAAAACAAGGCAAGATATGTCGAAAATACAAACAAAAAGTAGTTTTTTCTTTCCTTCCTCCAAAATTAATAAATATTATTTTATTATTTTAACTATTATTTTAATAATTTTTTTAGGAGGTTCATTTTGAGTTGAAATTTCCTTTAATGTTTCTTAAATTTGCTTTCAATAATCCTACCTATGGGTTGTGCTTCCCCCATGGTAGAGATGTTTTGTAACTTTAGTTCATCACAGATGTGTTGTTTTAGACCGTCTATGTAGGTCTGTAGACATTGGTAGTCGGTTAAATGTAGGAATCAAGTTGATAACTCTTACCACTCACATCTGTACTCATTGACACTGTTTTTTTGTTGTAACCTTGTGATTTTGGAGAAAAAAAATATTTTTCTTCAACGCCCTAGAATCTTTTAATGAGGTCATTCCTGAAGCTAGCCGAGTTGCGAGAACATATTCTTGCAGTATTCTTCCACCATAAGTACCAATTGTAAGCGTTTCCTTCTAGATGGATGGAGTCATATTTAATTTTCTCTCCTTCGTAATGGATGTTGTGGATGTCTAGGTATTCCTCAGCTTTGCTAATCCATGTTATGCATTGTTGTTTGTCCCCTTCATATTTGGGTATCTCGAATTTCATCTGTATTTGGCGTCCTTGTGTATATGAGGCTGAGGACAACATGTTGAATAGAGGATCTGGCTGCTCCGGTGTTCTAGGAGAGTTTGGATGCGGGTCATTTGATATTTGTAATCTGTCCAAAATGGCGGTTAAAACTGGTTGATTTTTGTTTTGGTCTTCTTGTAGAGTGAGGAAGGTATTCTCGATTTGTGATGTGATTTGTGTCCAATTCGATGTCAAATTGTCATTGTTTTGTTTGATTTTTTCCTGGAGTTCCTCGTAGTTCTTGTTAATCTTCTCATTGATTTGATCGAATTGAGCGTCCATTGATCTCGTGATTGGAATATTTTCGGTGTTGAATGTGTATTTATTTTTGTTTGTTGTATGATTCTAGCGTGCCACAATTCCTTTTTTAAGTAATTATAATTATATATATATATATATATATATATATATAATAATAATAAACAATAATATTAATAAATGTTATTAGTATTAAAGTATTAATTTTAAAACAAAATTAACATTAACAGCGACCGTATGGATGAAATATTAACTATTATTTTTTTTTCAAAGGATTAACAGTCGGCCGTGGATGTAGATGGAGGCTACGTTAATGAGTGGAAGTCGATGATTAAAGAGGATTATGGAATGTCGAAGGGACAAAGAGAGGAAGCAGAGCAAGCATGGAGGTTGGATGAAGCAATTGCGCAATATGGAACATGGATGGAGGAAGCATGACGAGCGTGGAGGGAGCAAATACACATCGAGGGAGCACATGGGAGTGGTGGAGGATGGAGAGCAATGGGAGTGGTGGAGGATGAACAGGTTGGAGTAGCGAGGTTATGGAGGCGGCATGGTGTGGCAACGGTGTGGAGTGTAGCGTGAGTGCGAGGAAGGTAAAAGCAAGGTGGGTGTAGTGGAGGTGGGAGTGGTGGTGGCTTAGTGCCGAGAGCTGAGAGGCTTTATACCAATGGAAGAGAGAAAATGTAGATGGAGGAGAAATGAACGTAATGTAATATGTATATGTAATAATAATGAAGAAAAATTATTACAATAATAATTTCCCCAGGTAATTTATACCCTAAGTGGGGAAGAGAGGTGACTTTTCAAGTCACCTCTTAGTTTAATTACATAAATTTACTAAAATTAACTTAGCTTACTATTTAAATTTAACATTTGTAACATTCAGGCCTAGTAGTAGACTAGTAGTTGTTCTATGTTATTACAACCACAGTTGTTGATGCATTGTCACACCTTAGATTGTAGCCCCAAGTGACTTCGAAGTTAGAGTACACCCCGATGGGCAGTTCCTCGTAGTGGTCATTCATCTCTCGTAATCTTACATAGATAAGCACTGAGTGTGTAACGTGAGTGAGTGGGTGATTATAATTTATGATATTTCCAATATTTTTAATTACAAATCAAACTTTATAGCAACGGGATGTCAACATATTGAGAAATTTACATCGATGGGTAATTTCCAATGTAGCTCTTCTTTTGAAATGTTGATATAAATTATGTCCTTCTTAATTGGAAAGATAAATTCAGTTTTTAAATCATTTTTGAAGGAAATTTTTAACTTTACACTTCTAGGAAGGAATTTTCCCCTTGGAAGGGTTTCAAATTTAAACCTTGAACGGAACCATAGGATAAGTGATCCAAAGGATGAGATATTTGTTACTTGTTTTCATTTCAAATATTCCGAAATGAGGGACAATACCGCTAGATCTAACATCGTCTTCACATTTGTTGAGACTGATGAAAAGGAGCATCAACTCCTCCAAACTGAGGCAGAAGTCCAGAAGTCTGAAGTGTGCTAGGACCAAGGGATACAACCTACTAGCTCTGCAACCTGCACAAGTATATGAAAGTTTGAGATTGATGATCAAATATGTTGTGGTATGAGATAAGAAGGCAAGGTGCGTCCACTCTAAAACTGGTTTCTATATTTGCTCAATCACGAGCAATGTGTCTATTTCTATCATTTTTTAGGCAAACAAAATTTCAGGAGATTATTATTTTTTCTAACATTTTTAATCCAGGAATTATTATGTACTTCTAGGCATTTCTTGACCTCCAAATGATAGCCTCCAGTAGTGAGAGGTTTCACTTCTCAAATCTGGGCAGAATTTTAAGGAATTTAAGCAAGGTTGGTCCACATTCTTGTAGTGGTCATTTAAAGTTCCAAATATTGGATATTCCTTGTCCCAAATGCCTTCTCCTCAATCTCAACAAGAAGTAACAAGACCATCATCCGTATCTCTAAAAATACGTGCAACATTTTGATTGGATGCATCATAGAATAGGGGGCAGGGTTGACTGTAATGCATAGCCTCTGTGATGGATCAGAGTTGCAATAGTAAGAATATGGAACCTGAGGAAGAATATATGTTTAAGGACTAGTTTAATTAAAATATTTTAGTGTCTTTATATCCTACAATTGATCAATCGTTTGCACCGAAATGATTTGGATTTGATCAGAGTTACAATAGTAAGAATATGGAACCTGAGGAAGATTATATGTTTAAGGACTAGTTTAGTTAAAATATTTCAGTGTCTTTATATTCTACAATTTATCCTTTATTTGCACCGACCCCATAATGATTTGGATTGGTCTTGACTGTAACCTGAACGAATAGCAAGTTTTCATTTCATCATCTTATAACCTGTGAGTTGTTTTTCCTAGACCAAATATGTGGAGGATAAGCATTGTAGTGGAAGAACCCATGATTTCTCATGTGAATTGACTGAACAGTTGGGCACGTGATAGAAAACTTTCATTTCATGGCATGATTTTCTCAGAGTTGTGGAGAACATAGAGTTACTAGGAATCCTAGATGCCTTATTTTTTTATCATCGTTCCATTTGATGGGATTCCAATGTTTGGGGGTGGTTGGATTATTCATAGAACAGTGGAGGAGTAGGAAGTGCTTAGAGAGAGGGACTTTGCCTGGACCCATTGCAAGGATTTGGGAGGAGAAGGTACAATGAAATTATTGCAACAAATCCATTAGTTGGGGTACAAATTGTCCAAATTATTATAAGGCTCAAAAACATGGAAAATATGTAAGTATGTACTCAGTATGTACTCATATGTACTCACTACATAGCATATATATGGTCTAGTATGTACTCAGTGCGTCAATGATCCAATAGTCTGATGGTACAAAGTAGGATTCAAGAAGATGACACATGTAGATTTTTTAGGTTTGATACCATAGGTGTGTTCAGTGATTGCAGTCCATCATCCTGCATCTTTTAGGAGATCAAATGTGTGCTTCCTTCCTCTAAGAAATATATTTCCTTAAATCTGAGATCGATAAGAAGTTTCTCCTGCATTGTCCATAATAGTGTAGGAGTTACTATCTCTGTGCTAGAATGCCAAGCTCCCTCTGCCTCTTGACTCCCTCTCCATATGGGAATCCTGCATCAAACTAATTTGTTGCTTTCTAAAGTGAGCTCCCTCTTACACTGATCTTACCAGTTGTTTCTCTTTAGTAAGGAAAAATTCATCAACATCTAAGAGAAAGACTCAGAGTATGGTTTTGAATAACTTTAATATACAAGTTGGGGTTAGCAACAAGCCATGAAGGTAACTTCCAAATATTGCATACCATGTCCTTAGGGTACACCTGGAAGCTTCTCTTTTTTAATCATATGACTTAGCTGACTCTATCATGTTAACACTTAAGAGGATGAACATTTCAAATAACTAGTCTTGCATCCTGTGAGGCCTCCTTATCCCTCTGTCACCCCTATGTATCTGAGCACTCAACTCCCTTTGGAACTATGCATCCAACTATGAACACAAATAGGATCTAAAAACTTCATCACTTATCCTTTAGAGAAGTTCATATCATCCTTCCTCTTGTGAATATTTCCTACAAGTTAAATTCAGTCTAATAGTCAGTAATAACCAAATTTTATTGCAGTATCAATTTCACATAATGACATAGTCAGCCATCTAGGAAGCCATCTAGATACTTTCAGTCACACATATATGCAATATGTCATCAAAAAATTTTCACCAGAAAACATGAAAATTTAGAGAATCAAGCATAGGTGGGATAAAGAGCCCTCCCTCTTAGATTGTGTCTCCATGCAAAAGTCACAGTCATGTCATGATCAAGTGTCTTTAACATTTCTTCATTCTAAACCAGTGTCCTTTAGATATGAGCTTGTCAATGTATCGTACATGCACCTCTTAAATGTGCATTATATAATTCGTAAGATCTCATGTATAATCACATATTTATTAGCATATTCTCAGTAAGATCATAACCTTAGATATGAAAATTTTAACACATATGGTCATGATTATTTCATACATAGATGAACTTTAGTATATCTACTAAGGTAACTAAACTTCTTTTCACTTGCATACTCTAA
>LPNX010401974.1:35429-114744 GCA_001517045.1 Pseudotsuga menziesii
CCCCTTAACCTATAACCACCCCCCTATCTATTCTCAATCACCACCCCCTTATTACATCCCCTTTACAACATCTAGACACCCCCACATTAATCTAACCTCTCCCACTCCTAAACTCCTAACATAGCCCTTCCTCTCTCTCTCTTTCTCGCACATACACACACATCCACAGGTCACCCCACTAAGCCCCCCCTCCACTCTATCTTTGTCTCTCTCTCTCTCTCTCTCTCTCACACACACACATCCGTATGTCTCCCCTTAATACTAACACCCCTAACCTATATATCTCTCTCTCTCTCACACACACACATCCCTATGTCTCCCCTTACCACTAACACCCGCTAACCTCTCTCTCTCTCTCTCTCTCTCACATCCATATGTCTCCCCTTACAACTAACACCCACTAACCTACCTCACACACACACACACACATCCCTATGTTTCCCCTTACCACTAACACCACCTAACCTATCTCTTTCGCACACACACATCCCTTGAGTTTTAAAAAAATATAGTTAGGTTGAAGAGAGGGGGGTGTTAAGGCGCTAAGACTTAGGGAGTGCTTGTTAATTCCCCCTAAACATTGAATTATCCCTTAGCCATGTTAACAATAACAAGTGCGCGTTTTGTCTCAGTATAAGAAACAACAATATTTTTCCGAGAAACACTCTATCATATTTCACATAGGTTTAACAATCCACGCGCAATTTTAGGTTGCAGAGAGTGCGTTCATTGTGTCTTGTTCACAACGTCACTATTGATCTAGATGAGTTATGGTTATAGAATTTAAGATTACACCATTTTCATTTTGGTGGACTAGAAGTTTTTTGTGTAGAAAGAAATAAATTAAGGTCTAGTATCTATACATGAACCAACCAACTCTCGTGAAAGATGTATAATGGGAAGACAACAAAGGTCAATTTTCAACTAATAAATCTTACAAGGAAAACACACAGTTAGAGATGGGCACAATGATTTATGTGTCCACATGAAAACATTCTATCTTGGAGGAAATTATTATTTCTTGAAATTTAATGATGATTAGTAAGTCTAAAGACTTGCATGTATTTCTTAAAACAAGTCCAAAGGCTTTTGATAAGTTTAAGGAGTTTAATTCTCTATCTCAAAATCCAAGTCAAAGCTTTTGGTAAGTTTAAGGAGTTTAATTCTTTATCTCAAAACGCAAGTCAAAATCTTTGATAAGTTTAAGGAGCTTAATTTTTTATCTCAAAATCAAAGTGAAATAATATTACATGTATATGCATACATCCTAAATGGGCTTTAGATTGTTATCCCAATTATGTCATCAAACTTGAATTGCACTATGCCGATCATGCATAGATTGCAAATCACCCACACAACTAATACAAAGCAAAAAAACACGAGCAACTTCTCGTAAAGTAATTAAAGCACTAACATGCATGTTGTTTCTTATTATCGTGAAATAAAATTACATCTCCATTCATCCTAGAAATGGACTTTTAGATTGTTATCCCAATGAAGAGTTCAATGTAAATTCCATTCTCTCGATACTTCGCCACAGTGATGTCCCTGCTCTCGTCTTGCACAATGAATCAAGTATTCACATGGGATGGACTTTTTTTTTTAATTAGAATTATCTTTGTTAATTTGTGTTTTTTACTTTATGTTATTTATTTTCAGGATCAATGGTATTGTCTGAACCATATATTGATTTGTAATACAAATGGGATATAATGTTGTGTGTATATTCCATCTATCTCAGTCCATACTTTGGTGAATCTAGAAATAGATATTGCCGATGAAATTAACTTAGTGACCCTAGCAATAGAGTTTCTTGATGAAATATAGATGAAGTTAAAACTTCCAATGTAGTAGTTTCTGATGATAAATGAGATGAGGATATTGTAGACTGTTTGGAGATTTCATTCCAGCACAAGGAAAAGATGCATAAAGCATCAACCGCGACCAAAGAATCTCATTATTTTGGAACTGAAAGAAGAATAGCGACGCTTGGATGTATATCTTGAAGAATAGCGACGCTTGGATGTATATCTTACATATTATGTTGAGGAGTTGAAAATGAAGCATAGCTGGTGAATTCAATGATTTGGGAAGGAATTGATAGGAAGATGGTAGCAGATGAATGATATGAAAAAGAAAAATTATTCAATTTTAAAAAAAAAAATACAGGGTAAGAAGTTGAAATTAGCATTATAGAAATGGAGCAATAAATCAAGCTCATCAACATGGACTTGTAAGGAATTTAAGGCCATTGAGATAGATGAATTTTGGAAGTGTTGGAGGAAGATCCTTGATTGGAGATACAATCAAGTCAATAGTACAATCAAACACAAAGATCAGTTGGCATATTCCTTTCATATTCATCTTCAAAGATAAGCTGTTCATTTGGATCCCAAATCTGATTTTGGAAGTGTTTGAGGAAGATCCTTGATTGGAGATACAATCAAGTCAATAGTACAACCAAACACAAAGATCAGTTGGCATATTCCTTTCATATTCATCTTCATCTTCAAAGATAGGCTGTTCATTTGGATCCCAAATCTGATGTTGGTGTCGCTCGCTTCCCTTTCTTTCGCTAGTATCCTACGAAGTCTAATCGGATTTTGAACATGAAGCTACCGTAGAAAAAGAAAAATATGAAGCATGGAGATGCCTTCAATATTAATGCCAAAATGAATAAAATCACAATAATAGAGCTATTCAGGGTTTGGAAGAAGAGAAGGGAGAAATCCAACTCAAATGAATAAAATCACAATAATAGAGCTATTCAGAAGAGGAGGGAGAAATCCAACTCAGATAAAGAGATTAATGCCAAAATGAATAAAATCACAATAATAGAGCTATTCAGAGTTTGGAAGAAGAGAAGGGAGAAATCAAACTCAAATGAATAAAATCACAATAATAGAGTATTCAGAAGAGGAGGGAGAAATCCAACTCATTAACTCAATTTATGTTATGTGTATTGTAAACCTAGCTGAGTTATAGACGAGCAGGTATCTGCATTTTAGTAGTCTTAGAATATTAGAGTATCATAATTAAGAGGAATTATTAGTAAAAAATGTAACTCTAAAATTAAAAGGGAGTGTTAGAAGTAGTAATCTCTTAGTTGAATTGTGTTCATGGTTATTTTCCATTATTTAGTATGAGGATGGGTGAGTCATATTGGCTTGAATGTCAAAGCATGTAAACTTTGTCTAATGATTTTTTTAGACGAATAAACGAAAATATAAAAATATTTTATATATTTGATGATCATATTATGTGCAAATGATAAATAACATAATAAATCAAGAAAATAACTTGACATTAAATCCAAAATGAGAAAAAATCAGCAGAATATTTTATTGATTTCATTCCAAGTTACAACTGAAATTATTCTTTTCAAACCTCTGCAAGGTTAAGGATCAAAATAATACTTAGAAATCTGAGGTGTATTGATGCATCACACATGTTTTTCTGGTGTTTACAAAAAAATAAATGAAGATAAACTTTGTTGGACCAATCATGCACTAAACATGTCATAGATTTTACTCTACAAGAATAATGTCTATCAACACGGAAAATCAATTTCTGATCCTTCTTTAGATACCTTCAACACTATCCTTCTATCAACAAGAAGACCGTATCGCTATAATAACTTAAAAATGAATTAATGAGAATATTTAGCTTTCAACACAATAGAAAACCTTTATCAGAGTTCTTCTCTTTGAGTCTTTTGTGGTTTTTATATATTGATATGTAATACGAATGCGATATGTTATGTGTATATTCTTTTAGCCTTTGTCCATACTTTTTACAATTTCAGCGTCTTGGAAGAGGCTAACAAAATGGCGGATCATAGCATTTAAGAAAGTGAGAGGAAAATGTTGGATCTTTCAAAGGTGTGAATGATCAAAATCCAAGCTAAGATGCCCTCTCACCCGTTTGCAACGGGGAGATTGCTACCGTGGAAGCAGCCACTGTTGTTGCTACGACATAGACCATGAACATGACTTCTATGCAAGGAAGTCTTAACCCTCCAAAAGGGATCCGATAAATCTTTAGAAAACTGGACCACGTGGCAATGTTTTTGAATGTTTGTTAATTTAATATGTTATTTATATTTTTAAAAGCTGATAATTGTCCTCAAACCTGGATGGAAAAAGTTACAAAACTCTATAATATTTGTTGCAATTTATGCAAGGCTAATCACATACCTAGATGTATGTGCTTAGGAATGGGCTAATAGAAATGGAAACAAGAACAGCATGTTAATTTAGATACTTGAGTGGGCATGTGTTATTTTTGTGAAGGTTATAAGTTTAAAATGGGTTGGAGGTAGGATTGTTCATTGGTCCTTTGTGACAAAGTTTGACAATTGACAAGTAAGAGACTAATAGAGACTCACCTAAGTGGACTTCTAAATATCTTATCCCACTGAAAAAAATTAAAATATTATATTCAAATTGATTTTATTAATCTAAGAGTCAGTTTTCCTCTTATTCTATGAAATAGGTTTGTGCAATATAGAGAAGCATTCAGCATTAAAAAATCACCGAAACACCAATAACAACTATATTAAGATACTAGAACGAAAACTAATTTGCCTAAAAGTGGTAAGTTCTTATGATGTTTGAAAAATCTATTTCAAAATATTTGAATAAAAAGGAGTAGATGCTTTGAATGGTCCAATAACCTTTTTTCAATGTTGAAGCCTAATCCAAAGTATGGTAGTCAAAATAGTTACATTTTCTACTTACAGAGTGAGCTGATCGTGTCTTGCAGTTTGCTTGCACTTTTTTGTGGATACATGCAGAGCGGGGTGCTGAGCCAAGACTAACCCGCCAACAAACGAACTCAACTGAACGTAGTGAATTAATCTATCACAGAGAACATTACATTCAGTACGTCCCGTCATGCTGGCAAGTCATTCTTGGCTCAGTAACCCGCTTTACATCTTGCAGGATTTCCCATCTATAAGTTATAACAGGCAGGCACGGTGTATGGCTATGAAATCATAGCTTACAATTAATATCTCAAAATGGATCGACGAGGAAACACCCAACTGTATACCAGTGTTTATACATTGCATCCATTTATATTTTTAGCATTCGAATCCATGGACGGAATAGAGCTAAAGAAAGTTCAGATACATTGCATCTGGCAAGTCATTCTTGGCTCAGTAACCCGCTTTACATCTTGCAGGATTTCCCATCTATAAGTTATAACAGGCAGGCACGGTGTATGGCTATGAAATCATAGCTTACAATTAATATCTCAAAATGGATCGACGAGGAAACACCGAACTGTATACCAGTGCTTATACATTGCATCCATTTATATTTTTAGCATTCGAATCCATGGACGGAATAGAGCTAAAGAAAGTTCAGATACATTGCATCCATTTATATTTTTAGCATTCGAATCCATGGACGGAATAGAGCTAAAGAAAGTCCATATTCTGATAAGAAATTATTCTTCCTCATTTTTGTTGCAATTTCGATTCGATTCTTGGCATAATGACAACATAATTTATGTTCATGATAAGATGATTTAGTCCTGGTCAATGTCCAAGATATCCAATCTTATCCATGCTGCATATCCATATCGATGTGAAAGCTGCAATAATGCAAATGTAGAGATTCGACATGTAGCCATACTTTGCTCATGATGCGCAGTAATTTTATAAACTCGACGGGCCATCGCTTCAGATGTCAATTGAATATTGAAGAAGGTAAAGAGTCAAGATACAGAACTCCCTGTTTTAGGTTACATTCTTCAAGAATTTATTCCGATCGAAATAAAGAGAACGAATCGTAAGTTAAAAAAAGGTTAGCCTGCGTACAATTTGAGTGGAAATACTTGGGAAATTCCAACAGTAAAAGAAAGGGAATAATGACACATTTTGTTGTATTTCGGCCTCCAGATTTCTAACGTTTGGTAGTCACCAGCGTTCACTTTAGGTCTTTTCAGACCACAAAGGAAGGAGAGAAAAAGTCGTGGGAATACCAAAACACCGTTTGGTTCCTTGATAACTTTTGAACGAATCTCGCCTGGTTGAAATTTATCATATGCATTCCAACAAATGAGATTGATATCAATGTCCACATCTCAAAACTTTAAAAACAAAAACACATGAAGATCAAAGAATATGGTGTTATCTTTAAATGGAAGCAGGTAGTTTCCAATGACTGGTCCCGTCAGAGAATGCTTATCATGCAGTCGAGTCGTGATCATGCACCCCCAGGTTCAAAGAAACCTATAAGTTGCCAAAGGAATATTTAAATTGATAGTTACATTTATAGGCTTATATATCTTAGAATTTTGGGGTGGATTACTATCTATGCTTTTTCATCTAGGGACAATAATAAATAATAAGAAAAGTGTACTGTGGAGATTGATTCTATGGAGGTCCTGAAAATTGATTCTACGGGCCTCCTCCAAAATTCACAATTAATAAATAAAAAATAACATGTCAAAATTTATAATTAAATAAATAAAAATTAACTTAGTTAATATATGATAAGTATACTTCATGATTTATACAATTGATAACTTAAATTCAACTCAAATCATTAATTTTACTTGAAGTGCAATTGATGATATATTTAAGTCCATAGAAGGTTTTATTTGAGATTTTTATTTATACTAGTAGCACAAAATTCCAAATAAAAATTTATAAAAAATATATATATATAAAATAACTAATAACTAATGAATAGATAAAGTGGTAGCAATATTTAACGAAGATTTATTTAACTTCTCCTATCCACACCTAGCTACATGTTTAAGAGGTAGCTAGGTGTGGATAGGAGTAGTCTAACATTTTGATGATTTTTCTCGACGTTAGACTACTCTGTTAACTACGCTAGCTTCCTCCGGGGATGCTTTTCTTAATCTCCGGCGATCCCCAGGCCTCGGTCCCACAGGATCCTACTTTTGTTTTTGCATATACGTTGTCGCATTGCGGCCTCCGCCTCCACCTGGACGTCCTCCTACCCCTCACATTTAGTCCACAACACCCTAGTTTGTGACTTCACACCTTTCAAAAGGGTTTTGTTTTCTGGATTTCCAAGACTTTCACACTCATTAAAGCATAGAGTAATAATACAAAAATAGCTATTTTGATCACAAAATATTTCTTTGGAGACATTTTTCCATTACAAATAGACAAGTGCAAGAAAAAACAAGATCTACTCTAAATCATCTAAAAATTACTCAATTTAGTTGTCGTTTTCCATTAAGTGAACAATGGAGAGAGCCATTGAAATGCGATGTTGTTGTTGTAGATTCATTTCAATATTTTTTCTATGCAGATGTATTGCATAAAATCCATATTGTAAGTGACTTCTTGTAATACTCCAAAAATTTGTAAAAATTTAAAAATTTTCTTATGACAATAAATGTTTACAATCGTTACTTCAGAGGGACATTTAATTGTTAAGAGTTAACATAATAAGGTTTAAACTAGAACTAATTCCTTTATTAAATTCTAGATCTCAATACCTAAATATTTTCTTTCATAAATCAGTATTAAATATTTGATTTAGCATGTGATGATTTGAAGTAACATGAACTGAAACATTTGTTGTTTACTATGTGCTAAAGTTTGTTTTACTGTTTGTAAGCATGAAGGAACTTCAATTAAAGTCCGAGGCTTACTTATATTTTAGCTAATGCAATGAGATGATGCTTTATGTATAGGTATTTTTTATAGGTAAGACGTTTTTATAATTCAGTCTCACGATCGAGATTAATTATCTCAACTAGCATAAATAAATGCTAGTATATTTGTTTAAATTTTACACCTTGGGAAAAAGAAGGTATGGTCAAATTTGTGTTTTTATTTTTTGTTTATTTGCTCATAAGCATAAATACTTGGGAATTAAATCACAACATAGGAAATAGATGTTTTCTATTTAGTTTTGACTATAACTAGTACATCATATTTTTATCCAATTATTGTTACATGATGTCCTACATACAACTAGATCTTGCATAACTTTTGCAAACTAAAACTTGCATTATAATATTATTTATTACTTCTTTTTAATGTTAGATTAAAACCAACCCTATATGCATTCAATAGAATGGTAAGTTCTACAACTAGATATTACCTTATAATGTTACTTGTCATTAAGACAATTTATATATACATGTCTCAAGGTCAAATCCTCAACAATTATTTCATAACTTGGTTATGAAAGAAATGTTTATATTATCCATGACACTTCCAACTACGTGCACAATAAGTTCTAGTTAATGGACAAGTGTAAATGCAACGAATCCATGATAAGGTTATAAATGATGTAATATTGTTTTTTTCATGGGTGGAAGTCATCACCTAGAGAACGATTTTTAAAACCAAAACCTTGTACATATTACTACTCTTTTACATGGTTTTCATTCTATAGTTAATAAATCCTATTTAAGAAAGGATAATGATAACTTTTTAAAATTATGGTACATGCATATTATGTAACAAAGGAATCTATTGAGTTTCAAAATAGATTATAACGAAGGTTTATTTAACTTATTGTTTGCACGCTACACCAAAAAGGGCTCTTCGAAACTATAGAGCAAAACCCACAATTCAAATATTGTTTGATCTTTCACGTGGTCGATGGTTATAGGATAGGGTTTTGAATTTTGGAACTTCGCTATAAACATGCCCAAAACCATAATTTTTTGCATTTTTCCTATCTTTCATTGCTGTGGAGAGTGCCACTGGCTTATGGCCTTATGGCCATTGATGCCTTTGCTTAACATCTGTGTGAACCGGCCTCCATTGTCATTGTTTTACTGTTGCGTGTATAAGCCTTCTTTTCAATTGCAATACTTTGTGAGAGCTTTCCTACGTGCATTGTTTCATTGTGAACTCTGGCTCGAAATAGAGTGGGGTTTTGGTTTGATTCCATCGTGGTCTTGGTTGAGGGCTTAAACCATATCGTCGAGGTTTCTAACAGGGGTTCGGCTAGTTTTGCTTGGGCATACTCTTTTCTTGTGGCTAGGTTTTCTATTCAAGCCACCATTTATGCGGCCGAGGTCAAAACTCTCTAGGTAAAAAAAAATGTATAGTTAAACCTTTTTGTATTGCTCAAGAATTTAGTGTGTTCGTTATTTTATTTAAGAATGAGCTTAATACCTATTTTGTTCATCTTGTGCAAGTTTCGAGATTGGATACTGTGAGCTGGAAGACACCGTATTTCTCCACTAAAGGACTCCATGCTTCACGTTCAACCTGGTAAGCCTCGGTTCTTACCTGAGGTTTCCTCTACAATGGGTGTGGGGTTTTTGGATGAAATGGTTTTCCCCAGTTCCAAACTCTTAATCAATAGGTGCGTTTTGATATCTTGTGATTGTAAAGGATGTAATGTTGTGGATTGTTTTACTGAAGAATTTGTAAAGGCCATTGGTCGAATCTCTGTTTAGCTCGGTTCTTCAATATTCTTTCACCTAGGGTTTGAAATCTTTTATATTTATTCTAAACTATGAATTCCTTACTGTGGTTATATTGTACAATGTTTTATGGATAGACCGTGTGGCCGTGACTTTAAATGTTCGATGAATTTTCTTGTGAAGCCATTCGGCCGAACTTGGTTTACACTAAATCATTTTTTGACAGGCCATTAAGCCAAGACTTTGTTGAAACTGTTGTGATTTTATTTTTTTTAAATGAATTAGGTTTTTTTTTTAATTGTTAGCCGTAAGGCTCGACGAGTGGGTGGTTAAGACTGATAAAAGATAGAGACAGTTTGGTTTTGAAAAGGCTCTGTGTTATTTTAATATGTTTTGGAGTCTTTTAAATGTTCTGTCTTCGATTCTTAAATGTTAATTTTAATTAAAAAAGTATTTTATTTAATATTAACTTAGGATTTTCTTATTATGATATGTAACTAGAAGAAATGAAATTCTTCTTGATTGTAGGATTTGACCCTCTCAGCTATAATTGTTATCATAATTTTAGTTTTTAATTTAATTTTTAAGTTAATATTATAACTGTGTTTATTTTTAGTAGAATTCTACTATATTGTGTAAAATCAATTTGGTTTACTTTAATTATCTTTTCTTGTTTTATTGCAATTTATAAATAATAAACAGTGTATTATTGTTTTTCCGTGAAATTCTTATTTCATATAAAACATTTATGATATAAATAATGTAATTGTAAAAAAAATGAGAATTTTACTTACACCAATTATGGGTATAACTGCAAAAACCCTAATCTAGAAAAGAGAAAGTAAAAGAATGCTAGTTTACAGTTCCTCTTAGATTTAGGGTTTTGTATTTTTATTTTAGTTGAAAACGCCTGCATTATTATTGATTAACATAATTTGTTTATTACTTGATGTTTATTTACAGTATAATTAAAAATTGCTTAGATTTTAAGCGTAAATCGTAAATGATTAATATATTTCATTTTTAATGTTTATTAAGTGCTCCTGCTTATACTATTTTATGTTCCTATAATGTTTAATAACTATGTATGTTTATAATGTATTGAACTTATAAATAATAATTATTAGTGTGCTCAAGCAACACCCTTACACAGATACTGGCTTTTAAAAGATCTTTCTTGAAAGTAGTTCTGTTTATGTTTAAATAATATATTCCAACTAGGGAAAATTTTGAAGAAGAGAAACTTTCTTTTGGTAAATTATATAAGAATCTATAGAAAGTAAATAACATAATCCTGCATTCTTGATTTGATTTACCCATCAGAATTTAATCTAACCTAGTACTACCTTCTTGAAGGTGTGGAAAAATACAGTTAGGTATTTTTATCCATGAGTAAATTTGAAATTACTCTAATCATTTATTCTAATGCACATCTAATCCAGAATTTCATCTATATTTTCACAGTAAAATATTTCCTTCAATAATTCTAATAACAAATGAAGCAGACACATAACATATTATTTCATAAATTCATTCATTCTTATTCCTAAGTATGCATAGAGAAATTATAAAGAACATGTAGAACTTGGAAATGTAGTAGAGGAGACAACAAATTAAGGATCCTGTTCCTCCCAACCAACTCTTGAAGATAGCTAAACTGTAAATCTTAGAACCCCCGAGCCTATCTACTGGTCCACCTGATTGAAAGCACTAGGTGAGAGAACTGGTTTAGAAACCTCTGCAACTCCACTAAGTAATCAGCAGTAATCTTTCTACTTGTAGCAACATGAACTCAAATTAAATTAGTTGCACAAGTTCAGAACTTCGGCACTTTTCACTCAAAACTTTTGCTAGTCCCCTCCATCGAATTTCTTGTGCACTAATTTCACTCAGAAATTTCACAAGTAAAGAAAGAGCAACCTCAGCTGAATTCAATGGGAAGTTTTATTAGCATGCCTAGGTATTTTGAGTCAGTTTTCACTTAATGAGCCACCTTCTCTTGTTCCACTATCTTGGGGAACATGAGCACAAAAATAGGGAATTTCCCTCCTGCAATAGCTAGAAGTAGTTTGAGGATGCTGCCAAGTGTCAATCTGCTCTCCAACTAGCCTATTCCACCAAGTGCCCAATAAAACACTCATTTAACACCCTCCTTAAGGTGTTGTCTCATCTTTAATTTATTTAATAATCAAATATTCAGCAATCAAATGCAATTATCCTTGACCTCACTTAGTCATTAATTACAAACTTTATAATAAAATCGTAACATAATGTCTCCTAAAACATAAAATGTTTTAGAAATTTGGGGTATGTGACACTTCTGCAACTTGACTGAATGTTCCACTTAATTCTAAAAAGCCACGACTTTCATTTAAAGTAGATGGAGTACCTCTATTTAAAAAACATAAATTGTTTAGTTTCCAACTCTATCTAGCACATTGTAAATATATTGTCATAAAGGGTTTCTTTATACTAAATCAAGTTTACATGAATATATAATGTTTTTGCACAATAATAAAAAAATATAGCCTGCTATTTGTTTCCTTAAAAAAATACCTCAAAAAAAACGTCAAGGATGGTATGCCTATGTTATTTTATGTTGTATTCTTCAAGGCTTTTGGTGGACCTTTAGACAATATTTGACACCGAGGAATGATAAATGATGTATTTTACTATTTAGTACTATATGTTAAACGATGTGGTAAACTATACGTTCTCAAACTTTGACGTGTTACCGATATGTTTCACATAGTACATTTAGAGCAACTAAACTTATTTTTGTGTTCATTGTATACAATGATTTTTCAAGACAATTGAAAGAATTATCTTATCCTTTTAAGGAAAAATCTCTTGGAATTGTTAGCTATTGAATGGTCTTCTCTTACACTTTTTTTGAAAAATCTCAAAATCCAACAGTTAACTGGTGCATGTACTCTTAACATACAAAGGAAATTAAGCGCTATGTGCAAAACATCTCAACCAATCATTAGTCACAAGAGTTGAATCAATGTTTTTTTTAATTTAATATTTTTTGTCGTCATCCTTAATTTGTACATGAAGGAAATCTTTGATATGAAGAGACGAGAAGCAAAACACTTCACATTCTCTTCGAACTTTAATCTTTGTACACAGAAAAGAAATATTGCATTTTCTGAGAAGAAAGTTGCATTTGCAGAAAAAGATTTGGCTTAAATGGAGACCGAAACACTACAATTTTGGAGCGTGATGCACCAGCTGCGGCTCTTGGAATGGCCAAAGAATCCTTCCATGTGGAACTCTGTCCAATGCAAATGTTCTACAAGTGCAGGAAACCGTGAGATGGACTTACCTCTAGTGGTACAGCCCTCCCCTCCTAGCCTGGATTTGCAATAGCTTTGGTAGAGTGGGTGCAGTCTGAGTGATCTCGGAGTAGTCTAACGCTTGGAGGGAGGGAGTCACAATGGACGGGAAGGAGAGTGGGGATGGTGGATCCTATGGGGCTTGCCAAAGACTAAGAAAGACATCGTCGGAGGATGTATTTACAACTATTAACTTAACTTCAACTCTAATAATGGTTATATTGGATAACTATTAGATAGAACTATTATCTTAACTCCAATGTTTCTACAACTATTAGCTTAACTTCAACTCCAATAGCTTAAGGCTTACTCGAAGTGCATTTGGCATAGCAATTACGCTAATTACACCCATAGGCGTTTATATCTTTACTTCTATAGGCATATATATCTTAGAATTTTGGGGTATATTACCATCTATGTTTTTTCATCTATGGACAAGAATGAGTACTGGTCAGATTGATTTTATTAGCATCACCCAAAATTCAAAATTAACAATTTCAAAAAACTAAAAAAATTCTTAGTTAACATGTGATAAGTATTAGATATAACTATGAACTTAACTCCATTGATTATACAACTATTATCTTAACTTTAACTCCATACACTACTTTTCATTGAAGTGAAATTGTTGATATATTAACTTTTGAATTAACTATTAGATACATCTATAGCTTAGCTTCAACTCTAATCACAGTTATATTAGATAACTATTAACTTAACTATTAGCTTAACTCCAATGATTATACAACTATTAGCTTAACTTCAACTCTAATTGCAAGTATATTACATAACTATTAGATTAACTATAAGATAACTATTGGTTATTTGCAATCCTGATACAACTATTAAATCAAATTTTAATGTAGACAACAAGTTAACATATTAGTAAAAACCATTTTTAAGAAAAACATTATCAATGTGTCAAATAAATTGTACTCCAATGGTATACAACTATTAATTTATACAATTATTAAATCGAATGGTAATACAAAACTTTTACATGAATATGTAGTTGTACTCCAAAGACTCCATCTCTTACCCATGCACTGTGGAGTACAATGCACAAGTTAACATATTAACAAAATATATTTTTAAGAAAAACATTATCAATGTATAAAATATATTCCTTTAAGCTTATTCCAAACATATTAATCTTATTAATATGGTTCTGCTTTCTACTTATTCTAAACATATTAAACTTAATAATATAGTTGTTGCTATATTATTTCCCTCAATTATTCTCAATTATTCTCTACTATTTGACTGAGAAAATAAGGGGTTTCTTTTTTAGAAAACCTCGGCCATGGAACGTCTCACTAGTATATTTCCATGAATTGTTTATGACATGTGATTCACAGGATACTTTTTTGTGTCGACTTATATTTTTGTGACATTTTCATACATCGTCTCTGAATGTTATATATGTTCTTCCCTTCCTCTTCCTGGCAATTCCGTGACTCTCGGTTGGAAAATGAAAACTATTTTAGGCCGTTTTCCTAGAATAATTAGAGGGTGTTACCGAGCGAATGAGGAACGTCTCAGACTGTAATGCCAAATGTGTTGTTGGTTGTTATTTCTGGTCCAATTCATGCGGGTGTGGTAAGGCAGGCGAGTGCTGCTTTACTCTTAATAACACATAAATATCTGACTGTTTAGCTAACAGTAATTTAGATAGTTGCAACTGAGTTGTAGTTAACAATTAAACTTTTTTTTATGATACCTGGGTTCATAAAATTTGAAGTGATACTATGTTTCAGCAATCAAACACATTTAATACATCTATACTTAAAAATATACTCTGATCTCTCAAGTTGTTACAACAAACTAAAAATAGATATGATTTTTCAAACTCAAATAACAGAATATAACCAAAAAAATTACACAGTAAAACTTCTGAGTTTTAACTTCAACTCTGCATACTAAAAATAAATTTGTGTTCGCCCTTCAGAAAAATGACATGCTATTGCTGACCCAATTCTGTAGAATCAAAATAGAGTGGTAAAGTGGTGTGGCAGTTACAGTTGTTCTTCAAAACACTTGACTGTTAGAAATCTGAGCGATGTTAGTTCTTTAAAATTTGAGCGGCCAACAATGAAATAATTAACAGCAGTGGAGAAATTAATGACTTCCAACAGCCAGGCCCTTGAAGATATTCTGGTCTCCTCGTAATGTTCCTGCCTTCTCGAATGTCATGACTTCCCACTTGGAGAAACCAATCCTCCTCGGTCTCCCGTGCCTGTCGTTGATCCATAGCCTTACTAGGCTGGGCACAATGGTTAGACTTTTTTAACAGAAGGGCATGTATGCTGAAAACGAATTCTTGATTATTGCTTGTTGTTTTTAGTTATTTCCGATATTTTAATGGTATCATTGCAGTTAAATATTTTTACACATTTTGATTTCTTTAAAGTTGTGATGCTTGAGCATCTCAGTTTTCTGTAATCGATATATGTTTTCATTTTTACTTATTGTGTGGGTTGTGGTGAAGTGTAAACAGAATTTTCTCATGAAAAAGGAAGTGTAAACAAAATTCGATTCACGAACACAACTTTTTATTTCAAAATATCCTCGACCTGGGTCACGCTGTAGCGAATGATGGTCCTCCTTCCTTCGTGGGCTGAATTCCTTTTCTTGTTTGAGGAATGCATGGCAGGTTAACATGTTAGAGATTAGGCTTACATTGACAAGTTAATCCTTCTTCCATAACTGGCAGCGGTTTCAGCAACGGCTTTCATTTGTTTGAAGAATACATGACAGTAACAGGTTAACTTGGTTTTAAAACTCAAAGCAGAAGATTACACTAATCTTTTATTAGCAAGAAAACATGAATTCAACCCACTAATGACGATTTGTATGGAATATTTTGCATGAAATATTTAGCTAGTTTTGAAATGTCAGTTTTTTTTAAGAATGTAATATCACCTGTGGTTAGTGAGTGAGTTAAGTCACCCATGGTATTTAGTGACCCATGGTATTTTCCCATAGTATTGATACTATATATTTCCTATTTAAATTGAGTCTAATAATGAGAAGGCATCTAATTTGCCTGTAGTGCTTCTGTTCATTACATTGTTTTCTTTTACATGGTATCAGAGCTTACAACCTAGTTCAAGGGTAAGGTAAGCCTTTTCAAAGAGTGGAAAGCACTAAGATTTGGAAGCTACATTCCTCCCAGGCACGTTTTATTTTCCAGATCTGATTTTAGGTTGTTTTTTCCCTAACCCTAAAAAGTAGGAATTTGAAGGCCAAGTGGTGGTTTTTTTTTACTAGAACGCCAAGTGGTGATTTTTTTTTAAAACAAGGCCACCACTCCCTTTCCTTTTGGGAAGAGCATTACCAATATAGGATACCGCTTATTTCACAAAGTGAAAGTGCGGTGCCACCGCCTATAGTGAAGAAGAAGAAAGCTGTGCCACCGCTTTACTTGAATTTGAAAAGCGCGGTGAAAGTGGAAGAGTTACACTAATTTTGGGCACTGTCCCCCCTCAGTGCTTTTTTCCATTGAAGAATGAGCGAAGCTCCATTTTATTGAATTAAAAATAAAAGAGGGAGAGAAAGCAAAAATGAAAGAGGGAGAAAACCTTAGTCGTATCACATGGCTAGTACAAGCTCATTGAAGCTAATCTCTGCACTCGTTCTCACTGAAACTAGCTATGAGTTTTGGTCTTAAAAATGAAGACATTTATACAACTCAACAAATGTTGGTATATGATGGAAACTGAGTTCAAAGAACCTGATGCAACTGCTCTGGCCGTAATGAATAATGCCCATAAGAGTACTCTTGAAACTTGCTGAGACCGAGATCTCACAGCCACATGGCTGATCCAAAGTTGCATTGAGGAGTCTATTTTCCCGCGGATCTCTGGAGCTACCAGCGCACACCAAGCTTGGAATCTTCTTGCATCGGCCCACAAGGGAACCGATCGCGTTAAAACGATAAGACTGCAAACCCTAAACCTTCAATTTGAAATTTTGAAGATGAAAGAGTCAAAAACTATGGATCAGTTCATGACTAGAGTTTTGGATATTATGACCCAATTCCAAACCTATGGTGAACCGCTAGAACAAAAGATCGTTGTGCAAAATATTCTTCGATGTCTCACCAAGAAGTTCGCTATGGTAGTGACTACCATAGAAAAGTAAAAAGATCAGTCTAAGTTCACCCTAGAAGAGCTGACTGGATCTCTTCTATCTCATGAAGCGTGATTCAATCAAGAAGAAGAGTCACTAACCAATGCCTTCAACACTCAAGCTTCCCTCAACAGAGGTCGAGGCAGAGGAGGACGAGGTATAGGAAGAATAGGTTGAGGGTCTCCAACTACAGAAGACAGAACCAGTCATAGTCATGAACACTTAGAGAATTCAAAACACTCTCACAACTCTCAAGGTCAGAGGGGGAGAGGAAAGAGATGGACCAATAAGTCCAATGTTTAATGTAACTACTGGAAGAATTATGGGCACTATGAACGAGAATGCTAAAAGAAGCAAGCTGACTAGAACAATAGCAAAGCCAATGTCTCCAAAGAAGAAGAAGGCTCATGAGAGGTGATGTTTTTGTCTTATCAAGCAACTGAAGAACATTGCAACTTAGATCTATGGCTACTAGATAGCGGTTGCAGCAATCACATGATAGGGAACAAGTCACTATTCTCTAGTTTGGATTCCTCCGTTGTCACGAATATCAAGCTAGGAGACGACTTTCTGGTTCCAGCAAAAGGAAAAGGTACTATTCCTGTACTTACTAAGAAAAATGAAAAGAAGTTCATTCATGAGGTGTTCTATGTACCGCATCTGAATGTCAATCTAATCAGTATAGGTCAATTACTTCAGAACCAGTATGATAGTCAAGTTTTTGATACATGTTGTGCTAGCTATGATAAACCTCCCAGTAAGAGACTCATAGCCAAAGTTGAAATGACCAAGAATATAATATTTCCTATCAGTATTAGGAGTGCCAACCTTCCACATCCTGTATCTCATACAGTTTCCAGTCAAGATGAATCATGGTTATGGCACTATAGATTCGGTCATCTTCCCTTCAAGAGTCTCAATCTCCTACACAAAAAATAAATGGTCAAAGGATTATTAGTTAGTCATGAACAATCCCTCACCTATAAATATCACTCGTAAACATCATAGGAATAGTTTCCCCACTTCCACATCTCGAGCCAAAGAGCATCTTGAGTTAGTTCATACAGACCTTTGTGGACCCATGCAAACTCAATCCATAGGAGGCAGTTTTATTTTCTGAAATTTATTGATGATTTTAGTAGGAAAACATGGATTTATTTCCTCAGGAACAAATTAGAGACCTTCTCCAAGTTCAAAGAGTTCAAGTCTCTCACTAAGAAGCAATATGGAAAGTTCATTAAAATGCTCAGGTCAGATGGTGGAGGTGAATATGATTCACATGATTTTTTAGACTTCTGCAAGCAGCATGGCATCCAGAGATAGTTCACCACCATATACACTCCACAGCATAATGGAGTTGCTAAACAAAAGAACCATACCATCATGAACATGGCTCATAGCATGTTTTCACACAAAAATCTATCAAATGAGTATTGGGCTGAAGCTGTTGGATGCTCAATCTACTTGCTCAACAGGTCACCCACGATGACTATCCAAGACAAGATTCCTAAAGAAGCATGGAGTGGCACTAAGACTAGTGTCTCACATCTCAAAATATTTGGTTCTGTTGCATTTTTGCATATACCTGATGAACTCAAAAGAAAATTGGATAAGAAGAGTGAGCGTTGCATTTTCACTGGTTATACTGAACAACACAAGGCATACAAATTGTATAATCCTGTCACCAAAAATCTTGTGGTGAGCAGAGACATAAATTTCATTGAAGACAAATGCTGGAGTGATCCTTCAGACATACAACATGAAGAACATTCACATCAGCCAGATCTACCTATCAGATTTCCAAGATTGGAAGTGCAGCAGCAAGAAGAAGCAGCAGAGAATCCACCACAACACCTGAAAACCAGAAGCTTGAGGGAGTTATATGAATAGACTCCTATTCCTAAAGAGAAAATTCAGTATGCTCTGTTCTCCTATCATCCCACATCTTTTAATGAATCAATGAAATATGAACAATGGGTAAAAGCCATGAATGAATAAATTGATGCAATAGAGAAAAATCAAACTTGGGATCTTGTTGATATCCCTGCAGACAAAACTAGTATTGGAGTCAAATGGGTCTATAAGACCAAAATGAATGAAAAAGGAGAACTTCAAAAGCACAAGGCAAGGTTGTTTTCCAAAGGATATGCACAGAAGTATGGTGTAGATTATGATGAAACCTTTGCTCCTGTAGCAAGGATGGATACCATCATACCGATACTTGCCATTGCAGCACAAAATCAATGGAAAAATGGATGTGACATCTGCCTTTCTTAATGGAATTCTTGAAGAAGAAGTCTATGTAGAACAGCCACCTGGTTATACTATCAAAGGTCATGAAGACAAAGTTTATAAGCTAAAAAAAGGCCTTGTATGGTCTAAAACAAGCCCCACGAGCTTGGTACAGTAGGATTGACTCCTACCTCATCAACAGTGGTTTCAATAGAAGCAGCAATGAGCCCACTTTGTATGTCAAAACATAGCAAGGTAAAATATTGATGGTATGTATTTCTGTTGATGACATGATTTACACTGGTAATTTGATGTTTGAAGATTTCAGGACAGTCATGAAAAAGGAATTTGAAATGACTGGTCTACGAGCGATGAAGTACTTCCTTGGCTTGGAATTTACTCAAACTAATAAAGGTATTTTTTATCTGCCAGCATAGGTATGCTACTGATATTTTGCACAAATTCCGGAATGGATAAGTGTAAACCTGCAGAAACACCCATAGCTCTTGCCACCAAGTTAACCAAGAATGATGATGAACCAGTGCAGTAAACAATACACTTTGTAAACAAATAGTATGCAGTTTAATGTACTTGACTGCAACTAGACCTGATTTGATCCATGATGTTAGTCTTATTTATAGATTTATGGAGTCTCCTAAAGACTCCCACTGGAAAGTTGAAAAAACAATTCTAAGATATGTTGTATGAACACTTGAATATGGCCTTTGGTAGACTCATACACCAGACAGTACTCTCATAGGGTACACTAACAGTGATTTTACAGGTAGTCTTGCTGATAGGAAAAGCACATATGGTTATTCTTTCCATTTGGGTACAAATATGATCTCTTGGACATCTAAGAAACAACCCATTGTGAGCATGTTTTCTGCAAAAGCAGAATATGTAGCAGCCACCACAGCAGCTTGCAATGCATTTTGGCTAAGAAGATTGTTAAAAGATATGGAGCACACTACAAGAGATCCCACTTCTATTTCCTATGATAACAGCTCTGCAATACAGTTGTCTAAACATAATATATTTCATAGGAAAATCAAACACATTGACACTCGCTATCATTTCATTCATGAGTTAGTCAATGATGGACAAATTTCTTTACTGTTTTGTGGCTCTAAGGAGCAGTTGGCTCACATTTTCACCAAACCATTGGGAACATCTGCATTTGTATATAAAAGAGAGAACTTAGGCATAGACAATACTGAAGATGTACTACCAATTGAGATTAAGGGGCATGTTGAAGAATATAATCTCACCTGTGGTTAGTGAGTGAGTTAAGTCACCCATGGTATTTTCCCATAGTATTGATACTATGTATTTCATATTCAGTCTAATAATGAGAAGGCATTCAATCTACCCGTGGTGGTTCTGTTCATTCCAGTGTTTTCTTTTACACTTTTAGTTTGTTGAAATTGTCATAATTCACAAAAGTAATTCGAACATTTTGAATTTATTTCTGCAATTAAAACAGTAATTTGAAAAAAAAACAAAATCTCAATTTAACCAAATAATCTAGATAAAAATTTCGAAAAAAACACATAGTTAAAAAGGTAGAAAAATTCCAAAAAAATAAAAGGAGTATTTGGAAAGGTTTAAATCTTAAGGGAACAAATCTTCTAGAGATAAGCTTACTGGAGATCACTAGTAAATAGATTTTCCGTACAGCTAATCTCTAGAGTACTTGCTATTAGCATACATCTAATCACTAGACTTGCTATTTCCATACAACTAATACAGCTAATCAGTGGACGACTTGCTAATCTCACCATGTAGTAAGCTAATTTATAGAGGATATTGTAGTAAGCTATTTTATAGAGGATTTGCACATTTTTGGTATTTTTTTTCCAAAATATGCCGAGTTAATACAGCTAATCAGTAGACGACTTGCTAATCTCACCATGTAGTAAGCTAATTTATAGAGGATTTGCACATTTTTGGTAAGTTCTTGTCAAAATATGTCGTGTTAATTATTTATTAAAATTACAATTTTAATTACAAAAATTAATGCTTGATATATGACAAACAAGATGCCATTTTATAACTCCACACTTATGGTTATATATTGTTTTCATCGAAGATCTTCAAAATTTCTTAAGTAGTTGAGTGTTTCTTTTTATTTATTGCAACCTTATTGTTGAATAAAATAATGGCTATATCTTCAAATGCAACTTTTGGTTTCCTAGTTACATTGGGTTGTTGTTGGGAAGAATTTAGTCATCCCTACCACCATAAAACAAATACAAAAAATAACACAGTAGAAACACCAACACGGTAATTTGTATTAATTCCATTAACTTTAAAATAGCTTACAAATACTTTATTTAGACATAATCATACACATTTTTCGCAATGAGTTTCTTTAGAAGCTCTTTCAACTACCATATTCAAATCTCAAGGAAATCCCAATCAATTGTGTGACAACAACTTACTTGTTCAACCATGGGGGCTTCACTTGTTGACCAATATCCTATCACGTTAGTTCATATTGTGGGTTTTAAAATTATCAAAAATTGAACCAATATATTGCAGGTATTTGGGGGGATGAGGGGTTTAAGGTGGGGGTGGGTAGGGTGGTTTATAAGGATTGAGGTAAAAAAAGGGGTGGGAAGGAGGTTTTAAGTATTGGGAGGGGGTTTCAACAAAAAGAGTTTGAGTCAATATATCTGGAAATTAAGGGTATTCTTTGATATCCCACGATCGCACGTGCTATGTGAGAGGTTCACTAAGTGAAGTTCCCGTGTCTTCAACTCTTCTACATTCAATATGTATTCATGGAAAGCTCTTAGAGTCTCACCTGGATTTTCTTTCCCTTGTATAGATGGCATTCTTCCTAAACTTGCCTTAAAACATTGTACCGATAGCATAAACTTATACCATTAATTCATCACCTTCTTGACCCTTGGGAAATGTGGAAATTAGATAGTTATACTGTTTTGGAAATTTAAATTTGGAGACAAACTAGGAAAATTTACATATTATGTATGATTGTATCAATTTTATTATGAAATTCATGCAGAAATCATCTATTCCGTGGATGTAAGATTGTATATTTCCAGAAACTATGCAACAAAGACCCTTAACCATCGACACCTTTCTCGGCTTCCTCCACATTTCAATATTTAATTAGTTCTAGGGATTCTCATCGAACCTCCCACTCTCATCAACACTTAGTCAAATTTATTCATATTTGCTAAAATATTTTTTGGTATTGAGGTTGGAGAAATAATTACTCCCAACATTCCCCCTTAATAATCTCAACAGATAACAACTAATTATCTCAACAGATAACAATTAGATGACTTCTGCTAGTACCTCCAATAGACTAACTCCCCAAAACTTCTCAACTTAACAGTGAGTATTATTTGGTGGCTCTATGAATCTAGAAAACAAACTCATAACATCCCGAAACTGAAATTACAATGGTAGAGCATCCTTAAGCAACAAATAAAATCATATGTGTGGCTACAAGGTTACAAAAACATCAATTACTTAACAAAGCTTACATGTTGGTCTTAATTTCATCAAAGATTTTACATTAAATAATAATAATAAATAATTTATTTTTTTCTTCTTTGGGCTCAATACCCAAAACTTTGCAAACAAACACTTCTTCTTTATCTTCTTCTTCTGCTTCAAATATTTCTTAGACATTTCTTGTCTTATGCCTAAGTTATCCTATTATTTCATTGTGCAGATCATGCTACACTTTCTTGTCATTCTTTCACGATGTCATATCAATCTTTCTACTACTCTACCATTGGCAGATTCTTGATCTTTCTTCATCGATATTGTTGAGTTCTCAACATCATTTGTTTTAGGCATAATTCATGTGGCGCTTGCAGTCTTAATTTTGTGATTTTTGACATAATTATGTCAATGCAATCTATCCCTATACAAACACAAACATAATGACAATACTTATTAAATAAATTATGGACCTCTATAGGGTCCTTCTCCATCTCTTTCTCTTGCATATCTCCTACAAGTAAAATTTCACCAATATGTGGCTTACTTGTTGCATTCTTCAACTCAATAGAAGCCTTATCTTCTTTATGAATTTCTTTATATTTTTCTACAAGTATATGAATGGTTGGCATTCCTTCATCATTTTAATTATGTTTTAATGAACTTTTCCTCTGGTCCATGTTCTTTGATTCAACAATTGATTTCTTTAGGTAAGTTTCGCCATTTCTCTTTGTACCTTCACACAGGTACTCTTCCAACCCTCTAGTTGTATTTTTTGTATCAGTAAGACACTTAGATAGATATGAACCTATACCTTCTTCAATATTTCCAATAGGATTAACTATTTTCTTCATTTCTATTGCTTATGTAGTAGTATGGTTTACATCTGACCTTGATTGATACAACCATTTCTAAAGTGAATTTAGCTTCATCTTCTGATTGCACTAGCCTTCTTAAATTTCTTCATTCTTTGTTGCAGTTACATCTTCTACAATAGGATCCATGAACTTATGCCATTTTTTCCTCTCAATAGGTGTACATTATTTCTCTCCCAACACAAAATGATTAACCCCTAGAAATTCTTCAATCTCAAAACCAACTTCATCTTCACATTCTAGGGTGGAATTACTTATCTCTATCGTGCTATCAGGTTCACGATTTTTCTCTTCTGCATCAACTTCTTCAACTCTTTCTATGGCGACTTCTACATTGTTTTCTTCTTATTCTATGCATACACTGGCATTGTCATATTCTCACCTCAATTATTCTTTGGACATAGCCACAATGGAGTCACTGTCAACATCCTTCACTATAAAATTTTGTGATGCTTTCTATTGTAGCCACTCTAGAAACTATAAAAAGTGCACAACCTCAAGACCAATCGAATTATCAACAACTTTAATTGCTTCATCCTCATAAAAAAATTTCTTCAAAGGTATCTTGAACTTGAACAACAAAAGTTGCATGCTTACGTGCATCTACATAGTGCACCTTACTAGCTACAAACTCAAGAACATATACATCCTTTACTACAACAGGCTCGACATCGATTCCTACAAACATATCGGCAGCAACACCAGTGCTACACTCAACATTAGCTACTTTTCTTGAATCATCATTTAGATTCACTTAGATCTTCAGTATTAACACCTGGAAGGGTAAATAAATCAATAAAAAAATCATAAAAAAAAAGTGTTCCCTTTGGCACTTTCTATTTTTTCATTTCTCTTTCTTATTCATCCGCATATTCAGTGATATTTACAATTCATTTATAAAAATGTATTTCTTCATGAGAAAATTCATCATCAACAATCAATATTGTCATTATATTACTAACTACAACACTGTCATCTTTATCTACATCATCACCATCTACATGCACACCTACACAATGGGATACATTATTTCCTTCAAAGGTAACTTCAACATTGTCCTAATAAGAAATAAACATTGTTGGACTCCACAAATTACATATTGTTGTAACAACAATTCTATAATAATCATCCATAGTTGATTGAACACAATGGATTTCACCTTCTATAATACACAGATGCTCTTTCCAACTAACAAATACATCTTATTCCTCAATGTAGTATGTTCTCTCTACTTCTACAGAGTCAAAATCGAAATATTCATGTTTAGTTGCTCCTATAAATGACACATCAAGCACATCTACTTGATTTTCTTCAATATCATCTACTATTTTATGTGAACAATGGGATTCACCTTCCTCATGTGCATGCTCAATTACACACATAGGAACTTTTTCAAACTTCTCCACTGCAAGCACTACTTCCATAAGGAGTTCTTCAACTTCGACCTTCTTCTCATCTTTAGTAAGGAGTACATCATCCTCAACATCCACTAATGTAATATATTGTGGTATTATGCACATATATGGTTGTCTTGTACATCACCTATAATATTCTATATTAACTTTACAACAACCGGTAACCCACCTAATCATTGGTGAGCATCACTCCCTCTTACATCAAACTCTCTTCTAAAACATTCACACTCCTCTATAGAAGTGGTGGCTTTAGCTACAACATAAAACATACCATCGTCCAAATCCTGCTGGATGAAAAATAATAATGAGGCATTCCTATCCTCATAAAGGGGGCCTTCCAATCCATTCACAATAAAACCCCTTAGTCCTTCACAATGAAGGAATGCTTTGATCATAAAAAACCAAGCTTTAAATTTCTTAGTAGTGAAATGTGTGGGTGATCAATGATATGTTATGCACCCATCATCTTCGACATGTTGTTCTTATCCTTGATGGAATATGGGATCCTTTGAAAAATAAACAGCTAACCTATAGATTAAATGAACATCTAAGTCCATTCCTCGACTGCAAGATAAATTTTTTTGTGTCCATATTACAACATATGCTTTAATGGCGTCCAATAGTGATATAGGATGGTCTCAAAGGGCCAACGTTGACTTTGGAAAAAATATGAATTTAAGTAAATAGGGATGAGATTGTTTCTTCAATCTCACGAATATTGGAAACTTGTTGAAGTTGGTTTCACATAGCCAAATGAGGAAACAATTTTGAAAATGACAAATGTACAATGAACTCATATGAATGAATAGAAGAAGAAAAAGTCTAGACAATGTTGTTCATCCAACAATGCACATATAACCTTATATCTAATAGAATCATAGCTTCTACAACTACAAAACAAGATTGGTACATTAATGAAATGGACTATCAAGGCACTGATAAAGTGAAAAAATGTGAAGCTGCGAAGTCTAGAAAAGAACTAAAAAATATGAAAATGAAGGAATCTGAAACTTTAGATCAGTGTATGTGTAATGTCCCCTGGGAACATCAATGAGTCTAAGGGACATATCATTATCTCTCTAAGTCTAATTAGATAATTTTATCACAATGTATTAGTTAAACAAATATTAAAATTCATTTTTCAATATTTGTTTCATGACAAAGTCCCTTTGATTACAAATAAATTAAAATAAAATCAATAATTATTCAAATGTCTAATCCAAGAGCTGGGAAGGATTACTAACACCTTATATCAATATCACATATCCATTCCAATCCAATTCACACATAAATTCCACCTCTAAAGGTCATTTACTCTTAATCATGATTAACTAGTAATTAGTGCTCTAATTATGATACTTAACGACAATTAGCGCAAAATCGATGGTACTTATTATAATTTCATTTGTTTATCACTTAACCACTATTTATCAAGTACAATGGCTAATTAACACCTAATAACATAAATCAGGGCTAATTATCATTTTCTAATTAATTAAACATTGTAATTATGAAAATGATTCCACAAGAACTAGTTAACTAGTCGTTCAATACTAACAACTAGAGTCTTGCATAAATTCTTCACACAACCATTCCAATGAACCAAAAAGTGAACCTACAGCCATTATACACATATTTAATCATGCATGTACTATAAAATAAATTACTTTTGTAGATATGATCCGAGTACATAAATGAAGGATATTTTAGGTTCAATCAGTACAACTAGTTAATAAACACTGCCAGGAATTCAATAAAACCAATCGTACCGAGTTTTGAAGCACATAGAGGTGAAGGTATAGATCTGGAAAATAGAATTCTATAGCAGAGGCAAAGCACCATTAATAGAGGATATGTTTGTACATTCAAATTTTACCAAAAACAAATATTCGAATCCAAAAACTATTTGTCAATTTCATTGCAATGTACCTAGTTTCCAGTTGAAATTTCCAATTCCAAATAAAGAGAAATATGTGAATATTGTAGCTCATGGAAATCATATCAGGGATCACTTACAGTCATATCTTTGTATCTTTCCACCCATATACATTCCATTAAGCAATCCATAAAACAAGTTAGTTCTACTCATCTGAATTGACTAGTAATTCTAGGAATCACTAGAATAATTAAATCCACAACTCATAGAATAATTCAAATGCAATTACAACTCTAAATAGAATGTTTTATCTTTCATAATAGAGGTATATATCATTCTAAAATTTTGTCAAGCACTTCATATGCAAAGTCACAAATCTACTCAAGACAATTCCATTGAAGGAGCTAGAAATTGGAAATTGATATAGAATTTCGGTAGACATTTGCCAAACACTAACCAGAATAATTATCCTCACATTCTCACACACATTTAAATATTAATTATCATAGATAAGCATAAAATTAACACTCAAGTATTTTTACAAACACTTCATGTGATAATTCTCCAAACTATGCCAAATAGTGTGATCAAAGAACTAGTTTTTGAATAAAAGGTAGAATCATCAAATAGAAGTGGCTTAAACCATTTAGAGTATACTGTACCATAAAAATACAAAATATATAATGAAAAAGGTCATAGATATCAGTTCTTTAGCATAGGTACCAATTATTTATTTTCTCAAACAATTTGTGCATAAAATCCCAAAAACTAGTTTCCAATTCCTTCATAAAATTTACTTGCATAAATAGATTGAATTCTATGAGAAATTTCTTCCAAAAATAACTCATATGTTTCATCAAAAAATTCATGTGCATCCATAAATAAATTATATCATAGCTAAGAAAATTAAATAAACATGAGATAAATCACTTATCTTATCAATGTGTAAGTAGCATCATCTGGACCACATTCCACCCAGCCTTTGGCACTGCCAAGCCAGATCTCACTTTGACAGGCCACCCACAAGCTGAGGCCACAAATCCAAAATAGAGGTGGACTGAATAATAACTCAAGTATCAACTTTAGAGTCCAAAAATCTATTCCTCGCCACATACTTCCTATTCCACCCCACTACTAGGTGCAATGGTAATCCAGCTACCCCCCTAGGCCATCGAGATATCGCCATTCACCATCAGGATTTATATGCAGGTCCAAGAAAAAACAAAGTAGTGGAAACATAGGAACATCAAAGTTAATAACAACCATAATCAACAACCATCCAAAAGAATTATGAAAAACAACCCCCAAACCAAGGATACGAAACATGGATTTATAGACCAAAGAAGGTAATCCTAACTCAATGGGGTCAACCAAACCAAGGTAATCCAACTTGAGTCAATCCAAGGGCATTAATTCTGCCACAAGAGGTTAACTCTAATCCAACCCAAGAAATTTTAATTTCAAGGAGAGTGACTCCAAGCCACTCCACCCCACTCAAATTCATATGTGGACACATCATCCATGAAGAGGAATCAAAATTACTAAGGTGAGGTGTCTCACAAGCCAAGGAATCTTCCCAAAATAGAAAATAGGGGGTTACACTAGGAATTAAAAAAGGAATTACACAAGAGTTACACAAGGATTTACACAAGTATTTACACAAGGAGTTACATAATTATGTACACAACTTTTGAGGTTTTAAGGCTAAAAATAGCCAATGAGGGAACACTTGTGCAAATGGGAGTTACAAAACCAAGTGTAACCTCCACAAAGGAGGTACAAAACCACCAAATGGGGATCAATAAACAAGTGGCACCAACCCAAACACCAAGGAGGCCCATTAAATCATGGATTAGGCTCAATAATACCAACATAGGTTAAAATAATCAAAATTTGGGGCAGTTGTGCAATGTTTAGGTGATAATCAACTAATAAATCCACCAAGGAATAAATATGGACCAATATCAACCAAACAAGTTCTAAAGTGCTAGGATTGTTCCCACTCCCCCTCATGTTGTGGATCTAGGCCTCCCATACTCTCTTAGTGGTCCCCAATGTGCCAATTGTTTTCATTAATTAATTATTTACAAAATAATAATAATGTCTCTAGGTCCTTAAACAACTTATTTCCGGTAGCCTATGCCACAACAATAAACAATTACAAATTACATATGTTCGGGGCTTAACATACGGTTTATTACAATATGACAAAGTAATGTGGTTAACCTACTCAAAACTCATGGTAATTTTTTTTGACAAACCATAAGGTTGTAGAAAAGGGTCTAAAATTATTCCTAAAAAATTGTAATGCCTATATTTGTTATTGAAGAATCTAAATATCTTTCATAGCTATAAATGGAAGAGTTAACGAGATCTTTAATCTCCCACAGATCATAAATAGACATGAAAGATTATTACCTTGAAAATGATTTCAAGACACAAGTTGCATTTCTCAATCGAGGTAGAGGAAGAAAAAATAGAAGAGAAAGCAAATATAATAGGACTCTATAGAGAAAAAGAAAACAGAGTATTGTCCAAGAAGAGAAGTCACGACAACAACCTCAAAGTTTAAGGTATCAGAAAACCAATAGGTTTGACAAATCAAAAGTCTTGTGTTAATATTGTAAAAATATAGACATTTTGCCTATAAATCTAGGAAAATCAAGGAAGACCTAAACACAAATAGAGATAATGTTTCACATAATTCTAAAAGTACCTCTCAATCCATGTTTGTAATCTATCTTGAAACTCAAAATTTTAATATAAGACATGACATTTGGTTATTAGATGGCGCTTGTAGTAACTAAATGACATGAGATAAATGTTTGTTTGAAATCATACATAGCTTCGTCAAGACTAATGTTAAACTTGGTGATGACAATGTTGTTGGTAAAGGGGAAATCATTTTTTTTAATAAATAAAATGAAAATAAAAACATGTCTAAATTTGATCTAGTTTCAGGTTTAATGCACAAACCCATGAGTGTTGGTGAACTCATCTGACATAGTTAAAGTCATTTTCAATGGTAACGCCAATAAATTTTTATCTAAATCTCCCATGAGGAATGTTATAGCAAAAATAGAGATGATCACAATTCCATTAATCTTTAGAAATGTTAACAAGACAACCTCTTTTGTTCACAAACTCGCTAGTGATCTAGATGAGTTATCGTTATGGCATTTAATATTTTGTCATTTTTATTTTGGTGGACTAGATTTTTTTGCAATAGAAGGAAATAAATAAAGGTCTAGCATTGATACATGAACCAACTAATTCTTGTGAGAGATGTATACTCTGAAAACATCTAAGGGATAGTTTTCAGCTAATAAATCTTATAGGGAAAAGACACAATTAGAAATAAGCACGATTATTTATGTGTTCCAATCAAAACATTATATCTTGGTGGAAATTTTCATTTCCTAAAATTTAATGATGATTAGTAATTCGAAAGACTTGCATGTGCTTCTTAAAACACAAGTAAAAAACGTTTGATAAGTTTAAGGAGTTTAATTCTCTATCTCAAAATTGAAGTGTACAATACATTAAAGTCTTTAGGTTTCATAAAGGAGTTGAGTATGATTCCAAAGCATTTATATCTTTCTCTAAACACCACCACGATATTAAGAGATGATTTGCAGCTAGGTACACTCCTCAGTAAGATGGGATAGAAAAAATGAAGAAAAAGAACCATAATGGATATGAATGGATGTATGCTTAAACCACTTATACTATGAAACGAGAACTCGACACAGTTCTCATTTTTCTCTCTCCTAATTTTAGTAGCTATTATTACCTTCGTTTCAAAAAGGCTTGATACCAGTATCACACATTATCATTTTGAGGCATTTTTTTGGGCATTTGAATAATCTTTGTCATAAAATATTTTTAATTTCTATTTTCAAGTGTTTTTTTAGAAATTTAACTAAATATCATACATTTAGAAGTAATTTATAATGAGAAACATATACATTTTGCAATTTTTTATTTAAAATAAGACATTTTTATGGAAAAAACAAGACATTTTTATGGACAAAATTGTAAATTTTTTGAGAAAATAAATTCATTTAAAGCCATATTTAACGTATTTTTACAGATTTTTTATAAAAATGATACCATTTTATATTATTTTCGAAAAGTGACCATTCACATAAATTCAAGAAAAAACTATACCATATATATGTAAATAACATATTAAAAGCATTATATATAGAAATTTTATTTCTAAAATAAAGTTTGAAAGTAAAAACATTACCAATATATCTTATAAAAAAGTTGTCAAAGTTAACATTTTCTTCAAGACATGAAACTAACCAACATTATCATGCAGGCCAAAATCTTCATCAAAATTGGAAATTTTTTGAGCTTGGATTTCTTCATGGACATCAATGTCCTCTTCCATTAGGTCTTTTATGTCTTGAGAATGCCCAAAGTTCTCCTCTACAAACATCCCTCCTAATAGAGGTTGAATCTCTTTTAACATCTTCACCACAAGCGTTTCATTAAGATTGAAAAAAATTACATTAAAAAAAATTGCATCGATATTACATTAAATTGAATTGGTCAATCTAAATGAATGTAATTAACCAATTCAACATATTCAATGGATTTATTCAACTTTTTTCATGGTCTATATTCATGTCAAATTATTTTTATCCAATGAATACAAATGACCTATTCAACTTATTCAATGCATTTATTTTTGTGAATAGACATAATGGATTATTGCTAATGATGCCATGTTCATTATTGTCACAAAATATAGTAAATAGAGCAAAGCCATGGTTTTTATTACAATTGCATTTATTCGACTTATTTCATAATTTATATTCATGTCGAATTATATTTACCCAATGAATGCAAATAGCCAATTCAACTTATTCAATGTGTTTATTTTTGTGAATAGACATAATGGCTTCTTACCAACGATGCCATGTTCATTATTTTCACAAAATATAGTAAATAGAGCAAAGACATGGTTTTTATTACAATTGCATATTTTAAATTTTGTTTTTATGTTCTTTCCCATGATGCCATGTTCATTATTGTCACAAAATATAGCAAATAGAGAAAAGCCATGGTTTTTATTACAATTACATATTTTATATTTTGTTTTCATGTTTTTGTGGTTGAGAAAATGTAAATTAGAAAGTATAATTATTACAATTTTTGCTCTTATATATGAAATTTTTAATTATTTAATTGTAATGAAGATTTAATTAAAAAAAACAAAGAGTCATTTACAAAATAAATATTGATATAGATAGTTGACATAGCAGGGCCATTGTTGCTCAATGGCAAGAACTATAACAATATATACTGACGTAATAATATATACCATGTGGTAATTATTTTGTTATTCAACCTAAAAAATAGTTTTATTTAGCTACATCTATGATGGTACATAATTTATCACATCTTATATTCCAAGCGTGAAAACTAGGATCTTACAAATGATTGTTGATAAATTGTGTACCAACACTATGAAAAACTCATTTTTTTATTCATCTTTTTTTTTTTCATCTCTTTGGCACTATGAAAAACTCATGATTCTTCCAACTTTTGAATCTTTATTCTTTCTTTTGTAATTTACACTTATGCACTCTACCACTATAAGCAACTTCTCACATTTTTGCTCAATTTTAAAATCTTCTCTACTTGACTTGTCTTCATGGCTATCATCATCAATCTCTTATACTACTTACCACAACTATTCCACCTCTACGAACTACTATAGATATGTTCCAATGGGGATCATTACCTTAAATTACCCCATATCAATTATGTTTATTACCTGCCCCATCATCTTGCTCTTGCACCATTACTACTATCTGAATGCACACCACTAATGTTTTGTCACTAAGCATCACCTCATTTTCATTTTATTTTATTACAACAACTCAATTTAATTCATACCCATCTTGATGTTCCTTTGTTGCATATTTACTCTCCTACTTCAACTCTTTTTGTTGCAAACATTGCATATTTTCGCTAGTCCAAATCAATTGCAACAAAGTACATTAAACATTATGGAAATAAATTATTCTCATTTTCATATCTTCCATTATTACATATGTGGTAACATAATGGAACCGGAAGGTGGTTTCCTAAGGAATATCCAAGTGGAGCCAGATAATAAGGGGGTTTAAGTTATACTCTATTTTGTTTTTTAACTTTATAGTGTATTTATATTTTATTGAAATTTTATTTTACTCAATTACCATGTCCACACTTTGGGCCATAAATTAGGGTATTTTAAAGGAAGGTGGAGTCCTATATTGCTAATCCTCCTTACTTCATGAAAAAAAGACTTAGATAGCTAAACTCTTGGGGTATTAAGTAATAAAAATGAATACTTGTAACGGCCTATACCTTGTGGAATATAGTGGCAGAACCTAGGGCCATAATAAATCCCATAACCACATACAGACCATGCTCCAGTGGATTAAAAAAAATTATCTTTTAGGGTTTCTTTGATTGGATACAACACTAAAAATTTTAGGGTTTCTTTGATTGGCCACAACACTAAAATTTATCTTTAAATTTTTATCTTTATAAAGTTTATCTTAAGCTTTATGGATAATTTTTTTGTCAACCACCTTATTAATGTAAAGTCAAAGCTCCATCGATTGCATTATAACCCTCCTACATAATAAGACACTTCTCATCTTATATGATCTCTTTTTCATTATACATTTATTTTATACTTCTCTATGTACTCATCTTATATGATCTCTTTTTCATTATACATTTATTATATACTTCTCTATATATTATTTGTCTTATTTACATTATATTTTTATTACAACAACACCAATATTTTAGGGTTTCTATGAATAGTCACAACACTAAAATGTACACATTTATTATATACTTTTCTATGGATTATTTGTCCTATTTATTTTATATTTTCATTACAACACTAATTTATACATTTATTATATACTTATATTTTCTCTATATATTATTTGTCCTATTTACATTATATTTTCATTACAACAACACCAATTTTTTAGGGTTTCTATAATTAGTCACAACACTAAAATTTACACATTTATTATATACTTTTCTATGGATTATTTGTCCTATTTACTTTATATTTTCATTACAACAACACCATTTTTTTATATATATTTTCATTACAACACCATTTTTTTAGGGTTTCTTTGATTGGCCACAACACTAAAATTTTTAGGGTTTGTTAGATTTGGTCAAAAACCACAACCAGCGTTTGGCCATTCAAAATTCAAGTATTTCATTGTTAAGAGAAAAGGGCATAAAAATGGCAACTAATTTATTCCATTATAGATACTAACTGCAACTCTGGTTTGGGAAGATAATGCCTCTCAGGAACAGGGGGCGCCCCAGCGAACATCTATGTTCTTTCAATAACACCTAAGATAAAATTAGAAAGTTTAGAAATGTGAGGGTATTGGCGGTCATCTTCGGAAATTCTCGTTTTCTATTCAAGCGACTGTGTTTGTTTTCATTATCTATCCAATATCTAAATCAACCGTGACAGTGTTTTTGAAGTCTCTAAACATAAACCTCAAAAACTCGCATGTTTCCCTGAATATTACTTGTAAAAATAAAATTGTAATCGATTTGTTATTGGAGATGCTGCTCGCTAAACCGCTCGATACGACTGTACAAGATTCAGGCCAGATGACCGCAAAATAAAGAACCTTCGTTCCATCGTGAGAGCGCTGTAATCACCGCCAAGTTGAACCGAGAATAGGACAATACCGTCGTCTCACAATTGACAGCCAGTGTTCTACTTAATTCAGTTTAAGTGAAGAGTTCAAAGGAGTATTCATTCCCTACTACAGTTGTATTCCATGAACCGTCGTAGTCAGAAAAAACTAGAAAGCGGGGAAGGGAAGAGGGAGCGGAGCTCCGCCCCCTTTGCCGCCAAAGAGCCGCCCCATACTGGCGGCGCGATTCTCAGAATTGCGCCGCCAGTATGGGGTAGCTCTTTTCGTAGTCAGAAAAAACTAGAAAGCGGGGAAGGGAAGAAGGAGCGGAGCTCCGCCGGCTCTTTGGCGGCAAAGGGCGGCAAAGGGGGCGGAGCTCCGCTCCCTCTTCCCTTCCCCGCTTTCTAGTTTTTTCTGACTACGACGGTTCATGGAATACAACTGTAGTGGGAATGACAGCTATGTTGACATTACCAGCTTCCATAAAAACATTTTCTGAAGCTCTCTCAGCGTAATGAAAATCCCAGTACTCAATCCAATCCAATCCAATCCCATGAACAGATCCCACGATTATAGTTGTTCATGTGTAGTTCCGTTTGTCGATTTGATATTGGAATCCAATCCGTGATCGTTCTGTAGTTTATATTATTAAATTCAAAGCTTTATGCCGTTCCTTTTAGCTTATTTTTAAATATTTATTTGCTTGACCAACGAAATCCGATCATCTTTTTAAATTCCAACCACATTCGACCTCTTATAGATATCAAAACTTTATTTATGTCATAAGTCCAGGGGCACAATTATTCCAATTTTTACTCGAGGAGACAGAGTGGATTATCGGAAATACAGTCTACGAGCTCGAAAGCGAAGCAAACGATGCAGCTCGACAAACACTAGCAGCTCCCATCTACTCACTTGGGCCGTTTCTTGCATCAGTTTATCTTGAAGCCGAGTGCAAACATGAGGAGAAGTCAATGGATCCCACGTCATTAAGTCTCTGGGCGGAAACGGATTGTTCGCAGTGGCTGGATTCGAAGGCCAGATCGTCTGTTCTCTATGTTTCCTTCGGAAGCATTGCTCGTATGTCCAAGGCTCAACTGGAAGAGATAGCCATGGGTTTATTGGAAAGTGAGCAGACTTTCCTGTGGGTAGTCCGCCCAGATATCTTAAATTCTGATCAGGACGCAAATGATGATGGCGGTGTTCTACCAAAGGGCTTTGGGGAGAAAACTAAAAATCAAGGTCTGGTGGTTCCATGGGCTACTCAATTATCTGTTTTATCTCATCCTTCCGTTGGAGGTTTCTTCACCGACGGGGGCTGGAATTCAACAATGGAGAGCCTGACTTTGGGTGTTCCCGTGTTGGTTTTTCCACAGTGGGCTGATCAACACACCGATAGAATGCTTGTGGTTAACCAGTGGAAGATTGGATTGAAGTTAGAGACTTGTAGCGACGATGGAGTGATAGAGCGAGGCGAGATCGCAAGAGCTGCAAAATGTCTGGTGGGAAGCAAAGAAGGGGAAGAGATGAGGAGGAGAAGTAATGAATTGAGAGAAACGATAAGGAAAGCAGCGAGTGTAGGAGGATCGTCTTGGTTAAACCAGCAACGTCTGGTCGATTACATTAGGGTTACCCAAACCCAATGAGTTTAATCAGACGTACTATTAGCATCAAGTCCAAAATAAGTTGACAAACCATGACAGCGTTTTACAATTTACCACAATCTTTGCATGTTCTTAAACGATGCTACTTTCTTTAAATCTTTGACTGCGTAGAAATAGAACGCAGTGGAGAACGGAATTTTCTAAATATGTAATATGGTACCTGCCAGCCTTATGTTAACATTTTATGCATTTACCTTTGCAACTATTATTAGCTATTATTGTATGTCATAAAATGATAATAAATTTGTGTTTGATGACTTCATGTGGTGTTTGATATATTTGTTGTTATGACTATTGATACATCTTAATTTCGAAATCTTAGATTTATTGTGACTTAAAAGAGATAAGATGACAAATATTTACTCAAAATCTTTGCATTCTAAAAATGTTTAATTATTTTAACAATTCTAAAATTCTATAAATAATTTTTTTGTTACATAGTATTTAGATCAATTTAAGACTTAACTACTCGAATAAGATAACTCTATTTATAAATCAAAACCATACTAGTATACATATTTTAACTCTCAACATAAAAAATTTGTTTACAATTTGTGGTATTACAGTTTGTGTGCTTAACATGTGTTTTCCATATGGATGGTTTAGTCACATTTCAACATTTTAGGCTTCTCCTTATAAACCCTATTTCGAAAGGTAAGGTTACAAGTTTTATAGGTCTAACTTGACTTATGATAGCTAATGCATTTCTAACCTTGTATTATTGCAAGTTTCTCTAGTGAAGGATTAGCCCCCTTGCCTTCTAAGTCGTAAGGTGAGCTCACACCATTACACTATCTAAGTTTCAAAAGTTAAGCTCAGCTCAACTTGAGTGTCATCCAAAGTCACGAATAAAAATTGGAATAACACATAAGTCCAGGGGCACAATTATTTATGTCAACTGGCTATTCGGACTTAAAATAGGTGTCACAATGTATATTGCTGAGTGCTTAGATCATCATGTACTTCACACCAAATATCTAGTGTCACTGTATATCATTGCATGTTCTTCGAGGATTCCAAATGAGATTCCTTAGGAATGCAGGGAACGAGACAAAAAGTTTCACACAATCTACAACATCGATGCTCATTTTAATTCTCTATTTTTAACAATAAATTGATGCTGCTTTGTAATGCTAGCTTTTTAGGTATTCTCATTCCACTTTTCACCAATATATAATATAAATTCATTCATCTAGGAGGGTTTACATCGATTTCAATATTTAATTAACATTAAAATGTCACAACTTTATTTTAGCTGTTTTCATGATTTATAAATATAAACTACCCATTTTATTCGTGAAGTTTTCCAAAAAATTAATATGGGTTGGAGTGCATTGGATAGGTATGGTTAAAAATTGAAGTTTAACCATGCTAATTTTATCAATAAAAAATAAAGAAAAAAGTTTGATAGAGCCAAGGGACTATTGTGGGAAACACCATTTAGCATATAATAAAAAATAATCCATATTTGTTAAAATGAATTTACCAAGATATTCCAGATTACTTCAAAAAATTCACTTAAGATAATTTTTTTTATTATGAGATCGATTTGATAGTAAATCTTATATGGTTAAATTTTGATTTTGATTTTGTTAATGTATTTTATATAATTATTTATTTACCTTGGAAAGATCGTGACTATATATAATCAAAGAATGGATTTTATATTTTATAAATATTGGAGGACTGCATTTTTATAAGGATGTATATAGTTTAGATATATTTGTTGGGACAATGCACTTATATAAAATAGTGGGTTGTATCATATTCTAGCTTTGGATATGGATATATATATATATATATATATAAAGGTTGAAGAAAAAGGGAACTCATTATATCTTTGTATGAGGGAATTGCATATATTGGTCCAAAGTCAAGGGAAGAAAGTAACTTTTTCTCTTAGGTTATGATTATTGTTAGTATATTAGTTCACATAATGAATTGAATAACCATGCATTTATATAATGAATAGAATATCTTAAAAAAATTGTCTTTATTTATATGAATATGATGTCACTAAATAATGGATTAATATAACAAGGTATTGCGATTTGTATAATGAGTGGATTCATGACAATACATTATGTCATTACATTGTGATATTACATTACATCTTGGCATTACATTATGTCATTTTTATTAATATAATGTTGTTGGTGGATTTAGCAAATTGGTCTCTATTTTTACAATATTAACACAAGACTTTTGATTTGTCAAACCTATTGGTTTTTTGATACCTTAAATTTTGAGGTTGTTGTCGTGACTTCTCTTCTTGGACAATACTCTGTTTTCTTTTTCTCTATAGAGTCCTATTATATTTGCTTTCACTTCTATAATGTTTCATAGTCCTCGTTTTGATGAGACATTTCCTTGGGATAAAGGCTAAAACATCAGATAGTAGCATATTCATATGTCAACATAAGCATGCTAAAAATGTATTAAAAAAGTTAACATGAAAAGTTGCAAGACAATAGATCATAAACACTCTTGTAGTGACTCCAACAAAATTAAGCAACCAAGATAAAGGATCAACACATGATCCTACCTTGTTTAAGAAACTTGTTGGCATCCTCATGTATCTCAAAGATAGAAGGCCAAATATAATGTTTCCAGTTATTTTGGTTCCCAAAAATAACTTCCCCAAAAGTCCCATCCACTACATTCTGGCGAGATTAAATTAACTTCCAGAATCTTCCCAAAAAGTCCCATCCAAAGTCGACAAGAGAATTTTGAGGTTTATTGCAGATACAGACAGCTTTTGGTATTATTTACTAACCACAAATCAGAGTTCTCTATTTGGGTAAACTGATTTTGTAAGTGTCGTTCAGTGGAAGAGCAATTTAGATTATGCCCGTCCATTCATGTTTAATCTCATGGGCATCAAAGAAGTAAGTAGGGCATTATACAACTTGTAGGTTAATAATGATTTTATAAAAGTGTAAATTGCTCTCCGTCATATGGATTTTGAACATTAGGTATGGGTTTGAAGAGTACTCTCCGTCATATGGATTTTGAACGTTACTCATATGGATTTTGAACATTAGTTATGGTTTTGAACATTAAGTATCAGCTCTGGAATTACACTTCTAGATGCATAACATCCAATTAACTGCCATTCTCATAATATGTGGGTGACGTCATGTGGGCAAGTCATACTTAGCTGAGTATCCCGCTTTACATCTTTATGCAGGACTTCCATTCAAGACATTCCCAGCTCCAATAGCTAATTCGAATAGACAATTGGAATAAATGAAAAAGAATATTTCCCGAGTATAAATTATTCTTCACTTCTTTTTGCTATTCGTGACTCATGATCACTAGCATAAATTATCCTTTCAAATGGACACAATCTAAGCTTAGGAAGGCAGGCGAATTCGATTCTTTTAAAGATGCAAGATAGGAATTAGAATCTTGGATGCGTGTTTGTCCAATTTGTTGATTACATCATTGAACCGGAACGTGTGGTCAAATTTTGGTAAATGTCATTCCGAGAGATGATTCTCACGACAATGATAGCAGCGGTGCTGTGAATGACAGCATGATTTAATCGTTTATCCTGCATATTCAGATTTATGTGAAAGCTTCAATAGTGCTATACATAGATTCGGCAGGTGGCCAGAGATTCCTGAAGACTTGCAATTAATTTATCAATCTTACCTAAGTGTGATCCAAACAATGAAGATAAAGAATCGAGAGAGACCCCGGACGCGGGTGACTCTCCCTTGACTGCACAACAGGCATGACTGACGGGGCATACAGCTGCCCAGATGTCACACCCTTGACGTCATCTCATCGGAATTTATTGTGCTAGCCTTCTACCATTTCGACAGGCGCGAGTTCATCAAATTCTCTACGGTACTTGTCCCATCGTCACAAAGTACTATGCCTAGGTCTAAATTCATGGCAGTCTTTAATGCTTTTTTGGAAACGCGTTGTGGGGTTAATGTCGAGAGCCGCCAATTCTTCATTCCATTCTTGACCTCCTTGCTTTTGTTTATGCCTGCAAATTTCGGTCAGCTTGCACTTCAGCCTTCTGCTCCCAGTTTCCCTGTTGTCCCCCTGGTGCCACATCCCCCCACTTTGCTTAAAGGCTGCATCATGTCGCGCAGACAAAGGGCCACTTTCGGACATGGTCGTTTCGGCCAGGGCACCTCTAATCAGCGAGCCATTAGCTTTAGCGCCCAGGCCAGTTCTGAAGGATATGATTTGGAAATCCCTGGTCTCCTCCTTCTCCTGTTCGATGACTGAGAAGATGAAATTAGAGACTCTCTTTCTGCGACTAACAAGACCACTAAGTGTAGACATAATTATTGGGTTGTGAAAAATCTCCTGGTCCGTCTCCTTCACTCCACCACACCCCAACTCACGCCTCTGGCTCCCTCGGCTAGTTGCTGCTCCCCCTGCTACACCTATGGACATTAAGCATCTGTCACCCCCTCCCAGCGAAAAATTGCCAGCACCAAGCCCGGAAAAACCAATCTAGCGATGAACTACCGGAAAAATGAGCCTCTCCCTGTTAAAATAGAGTCCCTCCAGCGACGACGACTCCAACAGCGAAGATTGGAACCCAAGCAACAATGATGGTCCAGTCACCACAAAGCTATCTGACTCCACGACGCAAAGCCTTCCAGACAGGCAGTTGGGTTCCAACTTCGAGACACCCATTGAGGAACCCTACATAAAGCCTTAGCCTAGGTTTTTATGAAATATGCATTTTTTTTTTTACAGAGCTTCTTGGGATTTAGATACCCATGCATACTATCATAGTGCTTTATCAGGTTGATACTTGTAAACTTTATAAGTTCCATACTTTTATGATATGTTTTCCTTGTCACAGGAAGGATCTCTTTTTTTGAATTCCCTTCAAAATAAAACTATGTTTTCTTTTTTGTTCATTTCTATTTGTTGCTTGTAGAATAAACTCTCTGATTTATACTCTTAGCTATATTATTACTTTACTTCAATAAAATAATTCTTAAATTAAAAAAAAAAAATTAAAGAAACAATGGATTGCTTTCACTCTTTTTCTTCGCAGATATGTTATAGCCTACTCTACTTTCTTCAGATATATGTTACAACGAGCCCAAGAAGTCAAACATAAAAAGCTTATAAAAATGTCTAAAACTATAGCTTTGTTATTTTTTTTTTCAAATAATGATAATAATAATCATGTTTAGCAACCACTCAAGTTATATAAATATTAAGATGATTTTAATTTATTGTTTTTTTATTTTAATGAAAATGATAAAATAATAGTAATTATTTGTAAATAAAAATAATTGTAATTATCTTTTAAGATTTAAATAAGTAAGATATATATTATTAAATAGATTATAACAATATTAAAAAAGAGATGAATTATTTGGACTCTTTTAAAATTTTATTTTTGTGATAAAAATACATAAAAAGAAGAGTTTTTAGGTGGCCATAGTTTTGACAAGTTAGAATATCATGTATGTTAGAATTATAGCAAGATTAAGAAATTTCTTTTTAATGTGGGTGTATGTAGGGTACTCTAAAAGAAAATGGCATTCATCATCAACTCTCATATACTCATAGAGATCGCAAATCCTTTCCACTCATTGTGTTTAGAAGTTTCCCAACACTATGTTTCACTATGAATCTCATGGGAGTTCATTTTTATTTTGGCTATATTAATTTTCTTCTTCAACCTTGTTAAGGCACCAAGAGATACTTTTGGTCTTCCATATTAGGATTAATGACCTCCTTGCAACATCTCAATTTTCTTCTAGCATCTAAAACTTTCTCGTCCCACTTTTTCTCTTTAGGTTATATTGCTTTTAATCTTGAGGTTATACATGGTAGAATTTTTTTGAATTTGCTCAATCTTTCACCAGGATTTTCAAGAGATGTTGCAACTCTAGAATTCATAGGCATACAAGATAACGTGAAGGACTAGATTTTCAAACAAGAATATGTTTATGTCCAACATCACTACGTTTGTTGATTTGCAATTGTTTTCTAGACCAAACTAAGCTTCTCATCCTTACTTAGTGTTATAGTTTCAATGGATATTAATTATGAAGTATTTGTAAAGGTCATTTCCTCCAAATTGTTAATATCATATTCAAAATAAATGTAAATATTATTTTGTTAATATTAATAAACATATCCATATAATAATAATACTACTAAATATAATATTTAAATTTTACTATCTTTTATATATAATTAATAAAATTGTATATCATAATTGCACACAAACTAATTCCTTATAATTTAACAACAATATCCACCAATTACTATATATCCAAAAAAAAATTCATAAAAAATAAAAAAATAAATAATAATAATAATAATAAATTTATTAAAAAATATAAAATAAATAATAAAATTTGATATCATAATTTGACACAAAATAATCACTTACAATTTAACAAACATATCCACCAAACAATAACTAGATATCAAAACATTAAAAATAAAAAAACTAAATAATAATAATAAATTTATTAATAAATATAATAAAATAAATAAAAACTAAATAATAATAATAAATTTATTTAAAAATAAAAACTAAATAATAATAATAAATTTATTAAAAAATAAATAATAAATAATAATAAATTTATTAAAAAATAAATAATAAATAATATAAGTAAATAGATAAAAAAAATTATAATAATAAATTTATTGAAAAATAAAAAAAAAAAGGTAAAAAAAATAAATTAGTATACATATGTGCGTATTTTTTTAACAATAAATATATCATATTTACATTTCAAAATATCGATGTTTGATATATTCATTAAATAGTTGTTTAAAAATTTATTTCTATGTATTGTTAAGTATAATATGATAGAATTAAATAGTTGTTTAAAATTTTATTTTAATATGTGGTTAAATATAATATGATAGAATTAAATATTAGTTTAGATAAAGATGTTATTTAAATATTTTAAGTTTTTAATTATTTTGAAGTATATAAATTTTGTAATTTGGATATTATGAAGATAGTTAATGGTGATGAATCTATGTTTAAATTTAAAAATACAATTGAAACATTTTCACATTTAGATTAAAAATATCAAAATTTTTACCAAAATTAAAAAAATAAAATAAACAAACTATTCAACTAATTAATATAATATAATAAAAATTATATTATTAATTTAAATAATAATATTAGTAAAAAAATTAATAAAAAATACATTTAAAATTTAAAAAATAATATATAGTTAAAAAAAATTGTGAGTTTATGAAAATACTAAATTTCATGTTTTTTTCAAAACTCAACTTTTCTTAAATTATTGTTATAAGCTATATTAATATTAGAAACTATAAAATTTCATGAGTAATAAAATAAATATAAAATGTTGATGGTTGTTTAGATACTATCTTACATTTTAGAATTTATTGAGCAAATTAATAAGATTAACACGAGTGTAACAAGTGTAAAATGGGAATTCATTTCATGGTAGTCTATATATTGTTATATGCTTACACCAGCATAGATAGAAATCCTACGTTCTATCAAGCTCGAGGTGCAAACCTCTTCTTAGGTATTGCACTCAATGAACTATCAACTTTGGTGTGCCCTATATATAGCCATTGATTTGATTCAAACCAAAACACATCTTTTTATTTAAGGTCCACATATAATATTTTTATTATTAATATTTAATATTATTTATGGCCGACATATAATATTTTTTATTTTTTTTATTTTGTCATGAATGAACATTACAACATTTCTCCATACATGGTTTTAAAATCATATGCAAGGCCCTTGCACATGGTCTGAAAACCATTTGTAAGGCCCTCCTAAACCATGTATAATAAAACCATGGGTTGTTTAGGAGGCATTGCACGTGGTTTTAAGACCATGTGCAAGGCCCTCCTAAACCATGTACAATAAAACCATGGGTTGTTTAGAAGGCCTTACACATGGTTTTAAAACAATGTGCAAGGCCAACATTTTTTTGTGAAAAAATCATTTTTTTATTTTTTTTTATTTTGTTAGGTGGGAACATTATAACATCTGCCCCATATTGTGTTTTTTTTTAGATAATTAAATTTTTACTTTTATATTGTTTTGTTACGTAAGAAGATTACAACATCCCCCCCATATTAGGTTTTTTTTTTCTGGCCAACACTTATTTTGGCATATAATTAAAAAATTTATTTTTTATTGGGCCAAAAGAAACTCATTAATCCTCTAGTATACTCATCGAGGTGGCAAATCCTTTCCACTCATTTTGTTTAGAAGTTTCCCAACACCATGTTTAACCATGAATTTCACGGGAGTTCATTTTAATTTTGGCTATAATAATTTTTTTCTTCAAACTTGGTAAGGCACCAAGAGAGATACTTTTGATCTTCCATACTAGGGTTAATGACCTCCATGCAATATCTCTATTTTATTTTAGTCTCTAAAACTTTTCGGTCCCACTTTTTCTCTTTAAACTTAGATGTGATAATATTTTTTAGGCTATTGATATTTTGAAAAGTGGCATTTTGTCAATTCTCCAATGGTTTTAGGAGTACTTCTATAAAGAGAATAGGATAGGGACTATTGTTTTTAATCTTTAGGTTATACATGATAAAAAAAATGAATTTGCTCAATCTTTCACCATGATTCTTGAGAGATGTTACAAATCTAGAATTGATGACCATATAAGATAACGTGAAGGGTCAGAGTTCCAAAAAGGAATATGTTTTTGTCCCACATCACTAGGTTTGTTGATTTGCAATTGTTGTCTAGACCAAAATAAGCTTTTCATCCTTGCTTAAACATTTTTAGAGTGCTATAGTTTGGATTAAGCTTGTGATAGATAACAATTATGAAGTATTAATAAAAGCCCACTTCCTCCTAGTTGTTAGTCTCATATTTAAAACTAATGTGAGTATCTTTCTTAAACTGATAACCATTAATTTAATTTTTTTAATATTAACAAACATACCCATATAATAATAACAGGGCACCCGCAAGAAGCTGCTACCCAAATATGATGCAATGGGAGCGCACGAGCGAAAAAAAACAAGAACGCACACACACCCTTGGAGGCACGCATGCGCTTCTGCTTTGGCAGTGGCGAACCTCCACGCCAGATTGCCAATGTGGACAATAGAAGTGTGCGCGTGCTCCTAATGATACACATGCATGCTACTAATGACATGCGTGCGCCAGATTGCCAATGTGGACAATACGAGCGCGCGCACGCTCCTAATGACACATGCATGCAGGATTGCCAATGTGGAAAATATGAGTGCGCGCGTGCTCCTAATGACACGCGTGCACGTGTATGTAGACATTCATGCGTGTTTTGTGCGATCACATATAGGGACGCACACACTTCCCTGTGTTCAAAAAAAAATAGTGAACAGTTTTGTTTTGTTCATCATCATCATTCCATTGAAAATGATTGAAAATCAAATCAAATCAAAGTTTCAACTAAACCTATTAACATCATCATCATCATCATTTTTCCTCATCATCGTCGTTATCATCATCGTCATCATCATCATCATCATCACCATCACCATTGTAGTCGTCATCATCATCATCATCATCATCATCCTAATCCTCATCATCATCATCATAGTCATCATCCTCATCATCATCATCACCATCATTGTTCATCATCATCGTCGTCATAATCATCATCCTCCTCCTCCTTCTCCTCATCATCATCCTCATCATCATCATCATCATCATCATCATAGTCATCATCCTCCTCATCTTCAACATCATCATCATCCTCATCCGCATCATCATTATCATATTCATCATCCTCATCATCATCATTGTCATCATCATCATCATCATTATCATCACCATCATATACATCATCATCCTCATCATCGTAATCATCATCATAATCATCATCATCATAGTCATACTATCTGTGATCATCATCATCATCATTATCGTCGTCGTCATCATCGTCGTCATCATCATCATCATCATCGTCATCATAGTCATCATCATCGTCGTCATCATTGTTCATCATCATCGTCATGGTCATCATCATCATCATCAGCAGCAACATCATCATCATCATTTTAATCATCATCATCATCATAATCATTGTCATCATAGTCATATTCATCGTGATCACCATCGTCGTCGTCATTATTCATCATCATCATCATCATCGCCATCATCATCATCATCATCATCATCTTCTTCATCATCATCATCATAGTCATCATCCTCATCATCCTCATTGTCGTCATCCTCATCATCATCATCATCATTGTTCATCATCATCATTGTTCATCATCATCATTCCATTGCAAATGCTTGAAAATAAAATCAAAGCAAAGTTTCAACTAAACCCATCATCATCATCATCATTGTTCCTCATCATCGTCGTCATCATCATCATCCTCATCCTCATCATCACCATCATTGTTCATCATCATTGTCATCATCATCATCATCATCATCATCCTCATCGTCATCATCATCATCATCATAGTCATCATCCTCATCGTCATCATTGTCATCATCCTTATCATCATCATCACCATTATTCCTCATCATCATCATCATCCTCATCCTCATCATCATCATCACCATCATTGTTCATCATCATAGTCATCGTAATCTTCATCATCATCATCATTGTCATCATCAACATCACCGTCCTCATCATCGTAATCATCATAATCATCGTCATCATAGTCATAGTCATCATCATCATCATCATCATCATCATTGTTCCTCATCATTTTCATTATCATCATCATCATCACCATCATTGTTCATCATCATAGTCATCATCACCCTCATCATCATCATCATCGTCGCCATCATCATCATCCTCATCATCATCATCATCATCACCATCATTGTTCATCATCATAGTCATCGTAATCTTCATCATCATCATCCTCATCCTCCTCATCATCATCATCACCATCATTGTTCATCATCATCGTCATCGACAGCATCATCATCATCATCATCCTCATCATCATCATCATAGTCATCATCTTCATCATTATCATTATCATCATCCTCCTCATCATCATCATCATTCCATTGCAAAAGCTTGAAAATAAAATCAAAGCAAATTTTCAACTAAACCTATCATCATCATCATCATCATTGTTCCTCATCATCGTCGTCGTCATCCTCATCCTCATCCTCATCCTCATCATCATCATCATCATCACCACCATCATTGTTCATCATCATTGTCATCGTCATCATCATCGTCGTCGTCGTCGTCGTCATCGTCATCATCATCATCATAGTCATCATCCTCATCATCATCATTTTCATCATGCATATCACCATCATCACTAGAATCATCATCATCATCATCATCATCATCATTGTTCCTCGTCATCGTCGTCATCGTCATCATCCTCATCCTCCTCATCATCATCATCATCATCATAACCATCATTGTTCATCGTCATAGTCATCATCATCCTCATCATCATCATCATCATTGGCGTCATCAACATCACCATCATCATCATCGTAATCATCATAATCATCATCATCATAGTCATAGTCATCATCATCATCATTGTTCCTCATCATGGTCATTATCATCATCATCATCACCGTCATTGTTCATCATCATAGTCATCATCATCCTCATCATCATCATCATCATCACCATCAACATCATCATCATCATCATGGTAATCATCATAATCATCGTCATCATAGTCATAGTCATCGTGATCATCATCATGCTCATCCTCATCCCCATCATCATCATCATCATTGTTCATCATCATCATCATCATCATCATCATTATCATCATCATCATCCCCATCATCGTCATCATAGTCATCATCATCAGTGTCATCATCCGCCTCCTCCTCATCATCATTCCATTGCAAATGCTTGAAAATAAAATCAAAGCAAATTTTCAACTAAACCTATTATCATCATCATCATTGTTCCTCATCATCGTCATCGTCATCATCATCCTCATCCTCATCATCATCATCATTGTTCATCATCATCATCATCATCATCATCATCATCATCATCATCATCATCCCCATCATCGTCATCATAGTCATCATCGTCAGTGTCATCATCCGCCTCCTCCTCATCATCATTCCATTGCAAATGCTTGAAAATAAAATCAAAGCAAATTTTCAACTAAACCTATTATCATCATCATCATTGTTCCTCATCATCGTCATCATCATCATCATCCTCATCCTCATCATCATCATCATCCTCATCACCATCATTGTTCATCATCATTGTCATCGTCATCATCCTCATCGTCATCATCATCATCATAGTCATCATCCTCATCATCATCATTGTCATCATGCTTATCATCATCATCACCATCATCATCATCATCAGTGTTCCTCATCATCATCGTCATCGTCATCATCCTCATCATCATCATCATCATCACCATCATTATTCATCATCATAGTCATCATCATCCTCATTATCATCATCATTGTCGTCATCAACATCACTATCCTCATCATCGTAATCATCATAATCATCGTAATCATCATAATCATCATAATCATCGTCATCGTAGTCATAGTCATCACGATCATCATCATTGTTCCTCATCATCGTCATTATCATCACCATCCTCCTCCTCATCATCACCATCATTGTTCATCATCATAGTCATCATCATCATCATCATCATCATCATCATCGTCGTCGTCATCGCCATCAACATCATCATCATCGTCATCATCGTCGTAATCATCATAATCATCGTCATCATAGTCATAGTCATCGCGATCATCATCATCATCATCATCCGCATCCTCATCATCATCATCATCACCATCATTGTTCATCATCATCGTCATCGCCATCATCATCATCATCATCATCCTCATCATCCTTATCATCATCATTGTCATCATCCTCCTCCTCCTCATCATCATTCCATTGCAAATGCTTGAAAATAAAATCAAAGCAAATTTTCAACTAAACCTATCATCATCATCATCACCATCATCATCATCATCATTGTCATCATCCTTATCATCATCATCACCATCATCATCACCGTCGTCATCATCATCATTGTTCCTCATCATCGTCGTTATCATCATCACCATCACCATCATTGTTCATCATCATAGTCATCATCATCCTGATCATCATCATCACCGTCACCATCAACATCATCATCATCATCATCGTAATCATCATAATCATCATCATCATAGTCATAGTCATTGTGATCATCATCATCATCATCACCCTCATTGTTCATCATCATCGTCATCGCCATCATCATCATCATCATATTCCTCATCATCACCATCATAGTCATCATCCTCATCATCATCATTGTCATCATCCACCTCATCATCATCATCATTCCATTGCAAATGCTTGAAAATAAAATCAAAGAAAATTTTCAACTAAACCTATCAACATCATCATCATCATCATCATCACCACAATCATTGTTCATCATCATTGTCATTGTCATCATCATCATCATCATCATCATCATCATCATCATCAGCATTATCATCATTGTTCCTCATCGTCGGCGTCGTCGTCTTCATCCTCATCATCACCATCATTGTTCATCATCATAGTCATCATCCTCCTCCTCATCATCATCATTGTTGTCATCAACATCACCATCCTCATCATCGTAATCATCATAATCATCGTCATCATAGTCATAGTCATCATCATCATCGTCATTGTATCTTTGTATGTCCTATGATTGTTGTGCTTGGTCCAAAAATAAATTAGTATACTCAGAATTGCTTCCCGAAGGAAGCAATTTAGTGCTCCTTCAATATTGAGGTTGTGTTGCCTCATCCTCTTGTAATTTCTGATCACGAAGCATATCCACTTCCATCCTTGTTCCCTTTATTTATTCTACATTTGGTATCGCATCTCTCCCTTGGATTGAATGTGCCAATTTCTAGGATGCTAATTCCATCTTCACAACCTTGTATCCTGATAATTTGAACAAATCCCCACATTCAGGGCATAAAATTTCATCATTCTCTGAAATGGAATGTGGGTTTCCCAACTTGTCAGCAACTACTGCTGACGTTTCTAAGCCCCGTGTTACCTGCTTTTTACTAGCTTCCTTCCACCTCTGTAACTCCTCTCTAAGTTCCTACACATCCTCCCTCAACAATTCATTTTCATACAGCAAATTCTCCAACTAGGGTTGGCCTTCAGCAGGTTCTCGTATCAGTGCGTTCCATAAGTATATTTCTCCTCGGTTCTTGTGTTTCAGTGGGTAATCTAGGTATTAAAATAAGGATTTCAACATTTGTCGCCTCTGTTATCCAGGAAGCTTGGTTCTTCTTCTTTTTGTAAGACCAGTTGTTTGTCCTTTAATAATTGATCTTTTCTTCTTTCTTTGTGGCATAAGAAGGATAGAAACTTCTCCTGTCTCTTCCAAGGGTTCTTCTTCCTCAATTAAAGTTCCTCATATCTGAGAGGAAGACTCAATGTCAACAACTTGAGGGTTTATCTCCCTAAAATCCCTTATTTTTGCAAATTCTTTCTCTTCTACTACCACATTCACAGCTCCAGCTTCCATTGCCACTCCTTCTACAGGTGTTCCAACTTATGCTTCCATCTCTGCCTCTGTTGCTGCTGCTTCAATTTATACTTCTGTTGTTTCTGCTGCAACTGCTACTAATGGCACAGTCTCTTATACTACCACCATCAACCTAGCCATATCTTATGTCAGGTTTTCTACTATTGCATATTCTCCTGAGTTTTCCTCCTGATCATCTCCACCTTCATCTAAGTCTTCACCCCTCCCCCCAGCTATATTTGAGGAGCTATGTTCGACCTCTCTTTCTCCAACACCTCTTACTACAAGTGCCCAATGTACCCCAACTTTAGAAAGGAATTTATCCCATGTTAGGTTGTGTCATGCTAAGGATCTTTGCACCAACAGTTTAATTAACCCATGGTTTGTTATAGAAGACAATGGGTGGCTAGATGTGTAGTGTGTCATATTTTGTAGAGTTCATAAAAGATAAAATGGCATGTTTATCAATCTACCATGACGTAAATTGGAAAGCGGGACAAAATTATAAATATATACAATTACGTATCTTCCTTTGCATGCAATGTACCTTTTTAGGAATATGAAAATCTGGTCCCACAGTCTTGGTAATGTTTCGAGTGCTATTCCCCTGGACTTCGGTTGCACCTGCTCCCCTACTATAAGGAAATATTCAACTATTGTCAAATTATTTCTTTTCTGACATAACCATTCATCCCCAATCCTGGGCAACCCTGTGCTTCTATTAAAGCCTGTTATGATACATCTATTCTTAGTCCTTTGATTTCTTAATGGTCTCCAGTCAAATTCATGGTGAATTGAAATGTTGTTTCTTCATGAAAACCATTCAGTATTTGGAAATATTCAATCCATCGAACATCCTGAAATATGGCAAAGACTTCCATGTTTTCATGCAGGGCGTCTAGATTCTTGGGTCCATATCTCACTGGAGGACCCACACTATTTTTCCTTTGCTAGTTGTGATGACGAATGTAGCAATTTAGAGTAACAATTGTTGGATTTGACGCAATAGAACACAGTAAATGTATAGCCAAGGTTTGTATTGATATTTTTAAAAAGTTGGAGGAGTTAAGAACCACGATATTTAAATAGGTTATCGTACGGGTTTGACTAGGACGACGGCCATTAACAAGTCCAAATATTGATTGGCTATGGAATATTGACAATGATTAAAAAGGTGGAATATAATAAATATTTCCCTATCAGTCCGTACTTGATGATGCTTATAATCAAAACTCATACCTTGTCATCGTCATTCCGCGTCGTAACCCTTCTAATATGGGTTCCCTTGGTGCTGAAAGAATCAAGAGACTTAATTATGCATGCACACTAGAATAACAAACCAGGAGTCATCCAGTGGACAAATCAAACACGTTCGTGTTAACATTGATTTCTAGGACGCGTGGAGGAACTGTAGCAGAGTGGTGGATCATTGGAAAAATATCATCATGAAGCGGAAATATTCGGTTGAAAATCCACCTGGGATGAGGCGGGATCTTAGTGATATTTTTAACAAAAATACTGGCAGAGTTGCAGTAGAAATTGGTGGAGAAATGGAGGAGTTCTAGCGGAAAAGTAACAAAATTTAGCAAGAATCGGTGGGAAAATAGCGGGCTTGCAGCAGAAAAATAATAGACTTGTAGCGAAAATTGGTGGACAAATAGCAGAGTTGCAGCGGAAAAATGGCCAGATTAGTGAGAAAAATAGAGTTGCAATGGAAAAATGGTCAATTTAGTGTGAAAAATAGTGGAGTTGCAGCAGAAAAATGGCCAATTTAGTGAGAAAAATAGCAAAGTTGCAATGGAAAATGGCCAATTTGGTGTGAAAAATAACGGAGTTGCAACGGAATTATGGGCAGGTAAAAATAAGAAATTAATGAAGTTTCAGCTGAAAATTTTTGAACGGAACTTTGATAAGAACATGGGAAAATGACGATCTTTCCAACAGAGGTTTGCAATCTTGTTCAATTTCTCTTTCAAGGAGTAATTCCAATGGAGAAGGATCATTCAAAATTCTGCGATCGCTTGGCCCATCACGACTATTTCTTTTGAGTGAACCTTCGCACGAATTCCTGTACACAATTCTCAAAAACAACAACCCCATCATAGCTTAATAAAAACAAAGAAAATCAAACAATTTATTTATATACAATTTATGTGTGGTATTTACGGTAGATTTAAAAAAAATAGAAACAGGGGAAAAAACCTATTCCTATACCAATGCATAGTCTAGATCAGCTGCAACATGAGAGATAAACACATCCTTTGAGATGGGTTTATGATAGAGCAGTAACCGATGACCATTCGCAAACAGAGGTGTCTGGTTTTCATCGATAGTGGTCAAACGGACAATTCCATTGTGAAATACCTTATATATTATGTAGGGTCCCAGCCATCTTGTGCATAACTTTTCCTTGAAATCCCTTTTGAACCGTGAATCATATATCAAAGCCTAGTCACTTTTGCAAAATATCTTATAAAATTATCATGCCATTTGGAGTGTTGTTGTTGAATTAATGTTGTGTGATGCACAACAATGGTTTGTTTTTCATTTAATTCATTCCATTGGTTCAATTGGTTCTTTTGAGCCTCTGTTAGGTCCAATTTTCCTCTATCATCATCTTCAAGGTTTTTATTTCGAACTCAATAGGGAAAACAACATTATTTCCGTACACCATTTCATATGGGGAGAAACATGTAGTGTTGCGCCATGTGGTATGATAGGCCCATCATGCTTCTAGAATCCTTGCATCCCAGCCCTTACGGTGGCTCTTCAATTTTTTGCAAGGATTGTCACAATTACCTTGTTCGTGCTTTCCACCTAGACATTGGATTGTGGATGATATGGTGAGGTGACTCAATGTTGAATATGGTTCTTCTGAAATAAGGCTTCCATTTTACGAGACACAAACTGCGGTCCTCCATTTGTTACGATCTCTCTGGGTACTCCAAAGTGGGTGAAGATCTCTACATATAAAAAATCTATCATGGCTTCATCATTGGCTTTCACCAAAGCCACCGCTTCCACCCACTTAGTCATATAATTAGTGCAAACCAATATATAAACATGTTTCCTTAATGGAGGTTTTATAGACCCTACAATTTCCAGATCACGTCTGTCAAAAGTTTCAACCGCTAACTATGGCTAAAGCGGGATTTCATCCAATTTGTTCGACTGGCCCATTCTTTGGGAGATTTCATAGGCTTGAGCATACTTCTTCACTTCCTGAAACATGGTTGGCCAAAAATACCCCGTCCTTAATTCCTTATGACCAGTTCTTTTATCGAAAAATTCCCCACACACGGATCATCATGGCAAGCCTTCAGGATGCTGTGAATCTCATCCTCTCTCACACAATGCCTTGTTTCAAAATGAGGCACTATATAGAAGAGATAACCTCCAATCCAACAGTATCTTGCACTATATTGTATGATCCTTCTCTTTTGTCATTTTGATAAGTGCGCTTGAATTTTACCTATAGCCAAATAATTAACAATGTCTGCATATCATGGGGAATAAGTTGAGACTACAAACAAGTATTCATCGGGAAAGGATTCTTCAACTGGTGAATCATCATCATTATGAGTTAGCCAAAAAAGTAAATATGCAACCACATTTTCCTTTCCTGGTCTGTCAACAATGGTTATATTAAATTCCTGAAGAAGCAATGACCACCTAGTCACTCTAGCATTGGTAATAGGTTTATTCAGTAAATATCTAATAGTTGAGTGATCAGTATGCACAAAAGTAGAATATCTAGTAATATAATTCCTAAATTTATTAATGCCATAAACAATGGCAAGGAACTCTTTTTCTATTATTGTATAGTTTAGTTCAGCATTATTAAGCTAGATTCTTACTAATAGAGTAAATAGAATATGGGTTGTGACCTTGTTGTTGTCCCAAAACTGTTCCAATGGCAGCATCTGAAGCATCAGAAGAGATGTGAAAAGGAAGGGCCCAATTAGGAACTCTTAGGATAGGTGTTGTAGATAACATTTTATTCAACTCTGAAAACGATGCATGGCATTCCTATGTCCATACAAATTGTGCATCCTTCATCAGTAAACTAAATAAAGGGGATGCTAATTTAGAAAAAACAAATCTATAAATCGCCTATAATAGCCATCATGTCCAAGAAAACTATGTACCTCTTTCTACGACCCAGGAGTAGGAATATTTGCAATTACCTTTATATTAGCCGAGTCTACCTGTATTCCTATAGTAAAGATAAAATTCCCATGAACTATACCCATGCTCATCATCATATGACACTTTTCAGTGCTCAGGGATAGATGGGTTTGTTCACAATGTTCTAGAACTTTTTCCAAGTTTCTTAGAGCTTCATCAAAACTATTACCATATGGAGTGAAATCATCAATAAAAAATTACATGCAATCATTTACCATCTCAGAGAAAATTATGATTACAAATCGCTAAAATGCAGCTGGTGCATTACACAACCCAAAAGGAAGCACCCTATATGCAAAGGTTCCCTAGGGACAAGTGAAGGTTTTTTTGTCTTGGTCTTCAGGGGCAATCTGGATCTAGTTATATCCACTAAACCATCCAAGAAATAAAAGAATATTTTTCCAGACAAGGTGTCTAGAATCTGATCGATAAATGGTAAAGGGAAGTGATCTTTCTGTGTTTATTTATTCAATTCTCTGTAATCTATATAGATTCACCATTTCCCAATTTTATTTGGTACAATCACTAATGGGGAAACCCACTCGCGGTCTGAAATAGGATAAATAAAACTTGCATCCAAAATTTTGTGTATTTCCCCCTTCACAATGTCTCTTAGGTTCGGGTTCATTCTGTATTGAGGTTGGCGAATGGGCTTAGAATCATTCTTGATATAATTGTGGTGAGTACACAATTTTAAGGGGATACCCCTCATGTTTGTATATTCCCAAGAAAAGGCCCTCTTATATCGTTTTAGAAACGTAACCAGACATTCCAGTTCATTGGTCTTGAGATTAGGATTAATATTCAATGTTTTCCCTGGTTCGATTTCTACTGGAACACTTTTTGAGTTTTCAATTACAGGGATTATCATCGTGTCACTAACTAGGGTTTATTATATAATTCCTTCTTGTTCTTTCTCTTTTAAGGTGATGTTCAGGATCTCATATGCTTGTTGGGTGACAAACATAAGCTCGCTAATAAAATTACGAATGGGGTCATCTTCATTTTATGTTTTGAAAGTCAGTTCCCTCCCAATTTTCAACAATGGTTGAGTACCTTCCTCCTCCTCCAAATCCATACACAATGGAATTTCAGCATCTGAGCTTGGCCTGGATGGAGGATATAAGGTCAGGTTTTTTATGGCAATTCCATCAGAAATAATCATGGATCTTGATATATAGTTGATACATGCATCTTCTGTAGATATCCATGGTCTTCCTAAAATTAATGGATGTTGCCCCAGCTCTGACTTAGGTTGTAAAACAACAAAGTCTACGAGGTACTCCCATGATTCAATGGAGACTACCAGTTTGTCTTGGATTCCTTTCGGACCGTGGATATGTCATCCATTTCTAATATGGTAGGGGTAGGACTGAGGTCAGCGAGTCATAATTTCTTTACAGTATCAATGGTCATAATGTTTATTGAAGCACCTAAATCAATCAAAACATTGGGGATCTGGGTGTTCCCGATATATATTGTAACAGTGGGGTTACCTGGGTCATCATATTTAGCCAGTGGGGCTATCCCCATCATAAGTTCAAATAAATTCCCTACTACATGCACTGTAGGAGGATCCTTAGGCTTCCTTCCTAGTTTTTTTACAACCATATCTCTAACGATCTTAGCATAGATAGGTACATCGTGTAGGGATTGTAATAGTGGAATCTTCACATAAATATTTTAAATTCTCCTTGAATATTGGAACGAGGTTGTTCCACTGCTTTTTGCAAAGCTAATCGTTTAGGATACGGCGGTTCTCTCAAAAACTGTGTAGGTTGAGTATTAGTATGTGTCTTTGCAAGTGTCTCAGATGATATTTCTTCATGTGTTTCGACTGGTGTTTTAGGTGGTGTCTCAACATGTGTTTCATATGGTGTTTCAACTAGTGTTTCAATATCCTCAATAATGGGGATTGCTGAACTGAATGAATTTTCAAATAGTTGATTCATTCCTTCTTCGATCATAGATGATGGAACATCCTCAATGACAATCAGTTTCACTACAGTCCCTGATCGTAAATGTAAATCATTGCAAGGGATAGGGGAAATGGAATAAGCTGGCATACAAGAGATTTCTCGTTGTTTCATTGCCTTACTATTAGGATTGGGGTTAGGTTGAGCAAGAATTTGAGGACAAAGTGGTGCACCCATTGGTGTAACATTATTATGGAGTTACAGTTGTGGCTGCTGATACTGCGAATAGGGTGCCTGATTATGGGGAAACGAGTTCCCTAGATAAGGTTTTCTCCATCCTGAAGACCAAGGGGCTTGTTGGCTTTAGTGTGGTGCCCATGAATTCCAAGGGGTCGGATATTGCATTGCAGGTTGTGAAGGTTGGTTCCAATGTGTATTAGGATATGAGTATTGTGGAGGAAATTGATTATTAACATTATTCGAGGAATTGAAATATGTAGGATCTAAATTTATACCTAGAATTTAAGGTTTCCATGACTTTTTATGTGAGATAAAACATTCTTTCTCTATGTCCATAGTGGATGCTTAAAAGACTTCTTTGGCTTTTGGCAGTGAAGGACAATCGTTAGTTTCATGCTCCAAATTGCACAAACCACATACCTTCACTTTGTCAAGTGGACATTCCCTCAGTGGGTGCTTCTTTTTGCACTTAGGGAAGAATACCCCAAGTACCATATCTTCATCTGCTTGTTTCTTCTTTTCTCTCATGACATCTAGATGCGAGGAAATGGAACTCATCATGTCAGTTTTAAAACTTTTTAGAAGATTATCTATCTCTGCGCGAGTATCCCCTCCATTGGATGACTTTTATGCTCGTGTAAAGATGTCTCGTTCCCTTATACTAGTTTTGGAAGACCCTCTAGAGTATCATCGACATAATACCACAATATAATCAAAAGGTTCTTTGTAGATATCTCTCCTTCCTAATCGATTAAGCATATTAAGGCAGTCTTCTCTTATCCCATGCAGCAAAATAATTTTGAGAACATCCCTTCCAATATTGGTATGGCCTGATCTCTGCAAATTATACAAAATCCTCTAAAATTTTATCATCTTTCTGCACCATCTTAAATAATTATCTCTTATCCTTCATTCTACAATATTCTTGGTATTTCGTTACAAATACCTGTTTCATCTGTTCCCACATTGTAACAGTTTCACCATCCAAACTCATAAACGATCTTAAGGAATTATCTTTCAAGGTGGCAGGAAATAATTTCAGTTTCTACTCACTAGAGATATATTCATAGCTTTGATAGAGAATGCCAAATTCAAAGAGGAATTCATCTAGATCCTTAGTAGACTTATCGTGGAAATTCGGTAGTACTGAACATGAAATATTTTTCATAGGGGCTCGTCCAGTTTTTTTTCGAATAGGGAACTGACATGTAGAAATTGTCTCCTCATGTTGAAGGTCATCATTATCATTAGCATTGTCCCCTACTACTTCTTCATGATCGTCATGATGACGTTCTTTATTCATGATTTCCACGTCTTCCCGATTTTCTTACTTCTTGTGATCTTCAAACTCATGTCGAAACTGAAACCACTCTTCTTTAGTAACCTCATGTCTGGTGATTTGATAGACATCCTCTAGTCTACATGTCCCTACAAAAATTCCCCTATCCCTTGGAGTCTGCTCCACAGGGCCACCAGATGTTTTCACAGCTCCTACTGATCTCTCCACAGTTGATACTGATGAATCCAACCTAGGAGTAACACGTATTATTCTTATAGAAGATGATCTTTGATATAGGGATCCAGTAGAAGAATCATCTCTGGAAATTAATTCATCAATGAATGTATGTCTTCCTAGGCCTAGGTTATAACCATAACCTCTTCCACCTACAAAGTTACTGCTTCTGGGGGTTTCCCGTTGAGTTATTCTTATATTCATGCAAGCTTATTAATCATACCTGATCCCATTTGGTATGTTGAAGGATGTGTAACTCTTCACTGCGTCATATCACCCCTCCACACTGCAAATCAGAATTAATAAAGAAAATGAACCAATCAACTATTATCTATGTCTACCAATTACCTTCCCCAGCAACAATGCCAAAATGTTGGTCACTATATATACTCATTAATTTTCGTAACAAGCTGAGTGCTTAATATAAATTGTCAACCCAGGGCAGTATTTTTATTTGAAAGGTAACTCATAAAATATATGCATAAACATTTCAGTAGTTGATTAATGAAATACAAATCATTCAATCCTAATCATTTCTCAGTCAATTCAACTTCCTGTAAAAACCAAATTAAATTATAAATCTAAGAACTTAAAGGACTTCTAATTCCTACAATATCAATTATGCACTCTATGATATAATAATGAATCAATCTTGAATTACTTTTGCAATAAGTTAAATCTTATTTTACCAAACCAAAATAATCACAAACCAGCAATCAAAACAACCATTTCATAAAAGCATTAATATATCTAATTCAGTAAACTCCAAGAAATATAAATGACAATACTACACAGGAGTTGAGCTTATTTGTAGCATCTACGACTAATTAACACACTTGGCATAAAGAAAAAGTATTATCCTATAGAGTCAACTGTCACACCACACTATCACATCAAGCCAAAGATAAATATGATAATGCAATTGTTTAATAAGTGTTGTTGCAGTTGTCTATAAATGCATCAAACAAAAATCCCACACTAAACAAAAATAACTAAACTAAAACATCTACTACTACCATCAACTCTATAAGAAGGCGAGCCCTGGCCTTCAAACAAATATGTTGTCGAAGGATTAACGATATCTAAAACAAAATAGTATTGAGAATTGTTTCTCCTTTATTAAAATGGTCAAAGTACAGTCCTCTGCTATGACTTTTCTCAAATTGCCAACCCCTAGCTCCAATTTCCTATTCATACTTATACAGAGATAGAACAGTTCAGTTACACTAATATCAGGAAACCATGAAGATCTATGATCTTTTGATTGTCAAATTAAATAAGAATAGTTACAACTGTAATTACATTGCATAAGATCAGTTCATAATGATGAATGAAATTTTAATTGAACTATTTGACAGGCCGAATGTGTTCTAACTAATGAGGAAAGATGCTCGGGCAGTTTCATCTAGATGCGTGGAAAGACATCATATATTCTCTCATCAACAGCGTAGATGATCCATATTTTATGCAGGGACGCAACAGAATACACAAATAACCATATAAACAAATATGAATTGGAAATAACACTTCATTTAATTAATCAAAGAGCTGAAACTTGTTTACATACAGAATGGAAAAAAACTAGCTAGAGTGTTGGTAGCTTATCTCTGAGAAGAGATGTGGCGGATACATGCCTCTGAACTCTATGTTACAATGAGAATCAAAGGCCTATATATTATTGAGAAACAATGGAAACCCTACACATCCAAAAACCTAAACCTAGGAGCTGAAACGCCAGAATGTGGACCCCATTAGGTAACTTGGTACATCAATTTCTCGGGGTCGTAACTTTGGCATACTACCTCTGTTTGACATGCATGATACATCATTAGAAATATCTATTCCAGGACTACATCCATAAATAGAAAATATTGATTCCTGAATAGATTCATATTTTTCTAACCATTCGATGCCGAAAAAATGTCGTTTAGGGCCTCAAAACAGATACGGAAGTTTAGGACCCGAAAACTGCTGAAAATAGTAAATTGTGCTACAATTAAGGAAACTGGAAAATTGAAAGAAATAATGGTGGGGGTCCAAGTGGAATATGTGGGTGGCCACAAATATCCTCCTAGATCATTCCTCCCCCCTTAGGAATCAATGGTCCCTATTGCATTAAGTTCCTCCATGAGATGAGGAAATTAAACTTCTATTGAACTTGGGCCCTGGTGAGCCACTTTCCCTGGTGAAGGAGTTTCCCTACTTTGACAACTTGATAAAGCTAGATCTTCTGCTAGAAGGTGTTCTTAATCTATGTGTCCATAATCCAATCAGTTGTGGCTTGTTCCATGCAGTCGGGGTTTAACTCTATTAGTGTGAGTTGTTCTACCACGTTTGATGTGTCCAGTAGAGGTGGAAGGTAGGGCCAAAGGCGGTCCACATTGAACACTGGGTGCAGACCAAGGAATGGTGGAATACTGAGCTCAAAGGAATTGTTGTCGACATCCTTAGTGATGGTGTATATCCCATATCGAATCAGGCAAAGCTTACGGTGGGGTCCAACGAGGCACTCCTTCTACAAATGTAGCCACTCTTTGTCGCCCACCTAGAAGTTGTGTTGCGCCCAATGCTAATCATGCTTCTTCATGTACTTATCATTGGATTTGTCCAATATGTCATAAACATGTTGGAAAATGTGTTGAATGTGCTCAATGAATCTGTTCTCCTTAGAAACTTCAGGCTGGACATGAGTCGAATCAGCCTGAGTAGTTGTAAATGGCATGGCTTCGTCAATGGGACATAGCGGCTAGAATCCCAAGCCCACCTAAAAGGGGTTGTGGTTGGTTCAGTTGTGTAGGGCCTGGTTATAGCTATGTTGTACATAGGGGAAGCTCTCATCCGATGTGCCTGGATGCTTTTATTTGTACATGCGCAAAATGTGTACGATCATCCTGTTGACAACCTTTGTCTGGCCATCAGTCTGGGGATGGAAAGCTGTGCACTTTGTGAGCTTGGTGTCTAGCATTGACCATAGGCTAGACCAAAATGTAATAAGAAACCTGCTATCCCAATCTGAGATTATAGACTGTGGGATCTCAAAGTGTACCCATACTCGTTCAAAAAAGAGTTTAGCAATGGCTTCTGCTATGATATTCTTCTTGCAGGCCACCATTACGACCATGAACACATAGTCATTTCCATGCTTATTATAAGGAAGGCTCAACATGTAATCCATGGAGATGGATTCCCAAGGTTGACTAGGGGTAGGGAACAGAGTATATAGGCCTTTCTTCTTGATGGACGTTTTGGCTGCAATGGCACAGGTAGTACAGGATCGGATGTACTTATTGACGTCCTATCGAAGGTTTGGCCAATAGAAGTACTTATGTAGTACTGCCACTATTTTCTCGACCTCGAAATTCCCAACGACCCGACTGTAGTGCGCTTCCCAAATCATCTTGCCACACTCACTTGAAGGAACACAAAGGTGTACCATGTGACATAGTAGTGCATCCTGGAGGTGAAATTTTGGAACTTGGTTTCCCTCCAAGAGCTTCCTGTATGTGTGGCTGAATTCTGGATCGCTTTGGTAAAGAAGCAGCCAATAAGAAGTATCGTCCCCACAAGAGTTGAGCACGGTGGTTATTGCCACGATCGATGGTCGGCTGAGGCAGTCTGCAACATTGTTGGTGCTTCCCTTCTTGTACTTGATGTTCAAAAGAAAATGTTGTAGATATGTGGACCACTTCTGATGGCGATCGTTCTGTAACTTCCCTTATGTCTGTGTGAACTACAGGGATCGGTGGTCTATGTGGATGATCATTTCCTTCCCCAAAATGTAATGCTTCCATTGTCGGTAATCCTATACGATGGAATACATATCTTTGTCATAAGTGGGATATTTGCGGACTGTGTCGGATAGTGTCTCACTGTGATATGCCACTGGATTCCCTTTTTGAGTAAGGACTTCCCCAATAGCATAATCATAGGCATCTATCTCAATCTCAAATGGTTGTTGCAAGTCTAGTAATGTGAGCATTGGGGCATAGCAGAGGCGATGTTTCAACTCTAAAAATGCCTTATGTTGAGTTTCTGACCAGAAGAATTTTGCTTTTTCTCCTCCCTTGGTGACTTGACTCAAGGGCCAAGTGATATGAGAGAATCCCAACATGAACCTGTGGTAGAAATTAGCAAGACCCAGAAAGATGCAAAGCTCTATTAGAGTAGTTGGGGCTGGCCAATCCCGAATGACTTGGATCTTGGTTGAATCCACATGTACCCCACACTCATCAATAGTATATCCCAGATACTGAACCTGGGTCATTCCAAAAGTGTACTTGTCCAAATTGGCACACAACTTATGCTTCCGTAGTGTTTGGAGGACCTGTCGGATGTGGTGGACGTTCTCTTCCCAGTTCTGGCTAAATATTAGGATTTCATCCAAGTACACTACTACAAATGTGTTGGTGAATGGCTCCAAGATGTCATCCATTAGTCTCATGAAGGTTGCGGGAGCATTCGTCAACCCAAAAGGCATGACCAACCATTCGAAAAGGCCCTCCTTGGCTTTGAAGGCAGTCTTCCACACATCGGTCAGTTTGATCGATATCTGGTGATACCCGAAATTTAAGCCAATCTTGCTAAAATATTTATCCCCTTTTAGCTGGTCCAGGAGGTCATCAATCCATGGGATCGGGTACCTATTTCGAATAGTGATATTGTTCAGCGCCTGATAGTCAATACAGAGTCTCCAAGTCCCATCCTTCTTCTGTACCAACATGATCATGCTCCCACAAGGAAATGAACTTGGCTGGATGTGACCCTTCTGCAGCAGTCCTGAATTTGTCTCTTGATTTCATCATTCTCCATAATAGAGTGTCGATAGATCATTCCATTGAGCAGTGGTGCACCTAGGGTTAGATCGATGGGGTGCTTGACCTGACAGTGCAGAGGCACCCCTATGGGTGAGGTGAATATGTCTCGGTACTCATCCACAACCTTGTCCATTTGTTGTTGTCATGCGGATGGGCCTTGTCTGGAGGTCGTGGCCATGATCTTCTTCTTGCATTAAGGGCGGATCATCAAGAAAACAAACTTCTCGATTTAGAAAATGAGCTTACTGCATTGTTTTGCAGTAAGCAAAGAGATAGTAGCAGGAGGTGGTACCTCTGGTATATTTTACAACTTATCTCCCAACGTAACAATAACAGCACAAGGCCAGGACTCATACACATCATGTTGCTTCCATAAGTATGGTTGACCTAATAATACATCACAAACATCAAGAGGATCAATATCACATAATACCTCATCAATGAAGGGCTTGATGCTGTAGGGAAGGCAACACTGTTGGTTGGCGTGGAGATCCCGTCCTTGGTGAAGCCACCCGATGGTGTACGATTGTAGGTGTGTTGTGGTTGGCAAGCCCAACCGCTTCATGAACTCTTCTGAAATGAGGTTCTTTTGGCTTCCACTGTCGATAATAAACTGTAGCAGAGAACCCTTTACCCACATCTGGGAGTGGAAAAGACTCTCCTCCTCCTCTGAATCTTTTGGTTCTTCCTTTTGGATATTTGTGGTGGAAACGGTGGAATCGGGCTCTACATCGATAATCTTCTTCCTATTTCATTCCCCTTCTCGGGTTCTGATCTAGTGTCAGAGTATGCATTTGATTCAGAATCCTTTATCTCAGCCACCAGTGACTGCTTGGCCCGACACTCACTTGTGTTGTGAGTGGGGCTCTTATGGAACTCGCACCACTTTCCCACTTCCTTCTTCGGCTTTGTAGTGTTTATCTTTGCTTACGGCTTTGGCAAGTTGTCTTGAGTCGCCATGCCTTTGTTGTTTCCTTGGCAGTTCTTCGGTTTGGGGGCACCTTTCACTTGCTTCTAATTTGCAGATCCAAAGTCTCACTTTTTTTGTTTGAATTCTTGCTCAATCTTGGCAGCATATCGGTATACCATACCAAGCGAGGAGATGTCGAGGAACTCCATTTCCTCCTGAATGTATCTATGTAGACAACTGTGGTACTTCAGCACCAAATGTTTCTCTGAATATTTGATACCCAACTTGGTGTACAGGGTATGGAACAGATTCGTCAGTTCATGCACATCTTGATCTCTTTGCTGATGCAGTGTAGTCCATTGTATGTACTTGTCCTCATAGCTCCCCACGGGATAATATTATCCCTTTATGGAATCTCAGAAAGAATTCCAAGTGGGTACGGCCGAGAACATAGAGGGTTCCTCCTCACCCTTTCTCTCACGGTAGGTTTCCCACCAATCCTTGACATGGGAGGCGGCTTTGAGTAGTGGAAAAGTAACCTTTTCCCAGTCGAAAAAGTCATAAACTGATAAATGTCCTTCTAATAGATTCAACCATCTATCTACGGCATTTGCATCTATTCGGCCATCAAATATGGGAATGTCGAAGTTTACTTGTACCTTAAAAGGGGTTTTTCCTCCGGAGTGGCTGCTAGATGCAGATGCGCCGCTAGTGGGAAGTTGTTGAAGGATCGTTGGGGACATGCAAAGAAGGATCAAGAAAGAGAAGATTGCTCTGATACCATTGATCCAAATTTATGTAGGAACGCAACAGAATACACAAATAAGAAAGATGCAGTGGAAATAACACTTCATTTCATTAATCAAAGAACTAAAATTTGTTTACACACAAAATGGAAATAAACTAGCTAGAGTGTTGGTAGCTTATCTCTAAGAAGAGATGTGGCGGCTACATGCCTCTGAACTCTGTGTTACAATGATCCTCGAAGGCCTATATATTATTGAGAAACAATGGAAACCCTGCACATCCAAAAACCTACCCCTAGAAGGTGAAACACCAGAATGTGGGCCCCGTTGGGTAACTTGGTACATCAATTTCTCGGGGCCATAACATCGTCATACTACCTCCGTTTGACGCACATGATACATCGTTAGAAATATCTATTCAAGGATTACATCCATAAACAACAAATGTTGAGTCTGAAATAGACTCATATTTGCGTGACCATTCGATGCCGAAAAAACGTCATTTAGGGCCTCAAAACAACTCCGAAAGTTTAGGACCCGAAAACTGCCACAAATAGTAAATTGTGCTACAATTAAGGAAACTTGAAAAATGAAAGAAACAATGGTGGGGGTCCAAGTGGAATAGGTGGGTGGCCACTAATATCCTCCTGGATTAGTAGACTGGATCATCAAAATGGGAAACTAACGCTAGGCATTATTCATCTCTGAATGTAGCGAGTTGTTACACTTGGGACACCTGGAGATTATGAATCTTTCTTATGAGCCAATAACAAATCAACGCAAATGAAAGATAAATTCCATAATCATAAGTAAAATCAAGCATTAATGAAACAAGTAATAAATATTTACACCTTAAGGATTTATTCTTGTTCTCTTGGGAAGGATTAAGATTCAGTTGTAAATAAGAGGCAAAAACAGGGAAAAATGGCTAAACAGAGTAAGGAAAAAAGGGTAATTTGGCTGCCCAACAGATTTGATACCATGTTAGACTTTAGTGATTATTCAAGATCTTAAAACATTTAGCATAATAACATCATAACCATATGCAATAGGATCACTAAAATATAGACAAGCACAACACAAAAGAAAGACACAAGAATTTTATCCTAGGAAGCCACAAGGGAGAAAACCCAACAACTTCTTCCATATAGATTCGTCACTTAGTACAGTGTCATATAGAGATATTAATACTAGAGGATAACTTATCCATCTTCTTCTTATTCTCTTCCACAAAGAACTTGTCTTTCTCTCTCTTGGAGCGAACTTACTTGATCTTGCAGTGTGTCCAAATGAGGGAGGGTTCCTCCCTATTTATATGGATCATGTGTGTGACCTTTTGGTCCAACAGGGCCAACATCTAAACCCTACTGGGCCGACCTATCCTACAGGTACTCAAAAAATACATTTTACAATATTCTTTTGGGTACTATTGCCCCGACTTACAACAAAGGTTTTACCTCGACTTTTTACATGACCAATTACAATAATGACACCTTCTGATATCAGGGAAAACATCCCCAAAAGGAGGTACAATAGAAGTACAATAAAATATAATAATAATAATAATACAAATAATACAATGAAGAATGTCTTCTAAAACCTACATTTACAACAACAAATTGGTGGGAATTTGAACCAGAAGGACAACTACAAATACTAGTTCGAAGGTGAATAAGGGGGTTCATTCAAGTTTCAATTATTTCTGAGAAATAGAGGTTGTGTTTCCAACCAAAATAGAGATTATGCTTTGATTGTAACTTATTTATGAATTTATATGAATGGCATCTTATTTGTGGTTGTTGTATGAGTGTCCAATATGGCTTATTGTGCACCCTGATATAACAATCATTCACATAGATTGTTATCGTCTTTTAGTTTCTATTTTTAATTCTTATGAAAATTTGTGTCTTGTAATTACTCACCATCATTTTCTTCCATGTTAATTACAAGCCACTTAACCATTTTCTCTCACCTACAATCTCAAACTATTTGTTAACATATCTACATACATAATCTTCCCCAAAAAGCCTTACCAAATATAACTTTGATTCCCAAGGAACAAATTCCATTAATACACCTTCCTTTGTTTTACATTCAATGATGTCAACACTATTGTAGTTGTCAACTTCATCTTCATAAACCTTGTTGCGAAGGAACAACTTCCATTAATACATCTTCCTTTGTTTCACATTCAATGATGTCAACTTCATCTGCATAGACCTTATTACCCAAGACTCCTTTATATTTATTATTCTTCATTCATTCAACTCAATAATTTATAGGCTCAACCTTAGTGAGATATTTCCTTTTGTGTCTTATAATATTAAAATTTTTGTCTCTTATAATATTAAAAGTTTTATATTGGTTTTTCTTACATTGTTTTTTAAAATTTTATTTCTTTTAACCAACCATTTGAGCTAATTCCACTCCTTTGAACTTGCCAAAAATATTCCTCAAATCTACACAAATTTCCATTAAGGTTTACTCCTCATAAAAACCTTCACCAACTCACACTTATAGTATTCACCCTTCTTTTGTATTCACCCTTCTTTTATAACCCATAGTTCTAGTGTGCAACTTCTTCACGCTATACAACTTATCTAAGTTTGGTGTTGGAGAAATCTTCAACTACCCACAATGTATAATTTCATTATCCTTCTCTTATTCACACACTTAAACATCCAAAACATATAACGAGCAACACTGGAGCTATCCTTATCCCTTCTCATGCCACTTTACCTAAGAAACTCATATGTTGGAGTTGCAATTTTTCAGTAAGACACGCCCGCTGTGATACCACTTAAGGAAAAGGTGCCCTTACTCTCCTATCGAGTTTATGTTGGAGTTGCAATTTTTCAGTAAAAGGTGCCCTTACTCTCCTATCGAGTTTATGTTGGAGTTGCAATTTTTCAGTAAGACACGCCCGCTGTGATACCACTTAAGGAAAAGGTGCCCTTGCTCTCCTATCGAGTTTACCAGCTCTTAAATTCATATAAACAATATCTCAAAGGAACACCATGTATAACTCACAAACGCACAGCATGTTAACATAGACATAGAGGGTTTGTTAATCAAACTTTCTCAATTGTCTTTTAATTATCTTTCAATTATTATTCTCCACTTTCTTATCATCCTTCTTCCATGTTCTCTTGTTTGATTCTAATCTACCTTGGCCCCTTCCAACCAAAACAACACTAAAACGTACTCTCTTTTTTTTAATACATGATATTTCAATATTTTATTGCCCGTTATCCTAAATTGATATTTGTCACAATTCTTACTGATAAGAAGCATCAAGAATCATGAAACTGAAAAGATGTTGAAAGAATTTATAAAAAAACAACGAATTTTGTCGTATGTTATGTTTGATCCCCTTCGTGTTCCAATTTCCCCTCTAAAATTGACTTCAATATCATTAAATGGTTGCAAGAATCAACATAATAAATAAGCAGAACACATATTTGTTTGGGATCCAATGGATTATATGATCTTCTTGTCATTTCATGAGCGAGATGGCTCCTCACAAGTTTTATGCTGCAATTCTTACTAATACGCACATCACGAAAAATATGTTAAAAATAGCCACAATTATGATAACAATTAATTATGCAATGAGGCTATAAACAATTAATTTGAGTTTTTGTGTGCAAGTTTATAGATTTGTATTGTGTAGAAACTTAGAAGTGGCAGGCTTGTTTGGAGTGAACCCTCATCATCAGGATCATCAGAAGATATGACACAATAAAAAAGAAGCAGTTAATTATAAAAAATAGCAGTTATTTAATCCCTAGTTTTTAATTTTCTTTTTATACTATACTGCCTTCTTTTTTTCTTTTGTGTCATACCTTCTTTTCATTTGTGTCATAGAGTAGAATTATCTTGATGATAGGTGAAGGGTTCACAAGAAATTGATAGGTCACTTCTAAATTTCTAGAGAGTGCAAATCCATAAGCTTACATAAAATGACTAAACAATATAAAAACACTCATTCACAAGTAATTTAAGCTAGTCTAAAATCATGTCCACCAAAACATAATCAAAAGCGTCATCAATTGTTAGAAGGAAAAACATCCCACTATCAGCCATTCGAATCAATGGAATAAATTATATCAAAGATCAAATAGGCATCGTTTGGTATAGCAAATACAAAATTTAGGGAAAAAAAAAACGACAATGGCAAAACTAAATGTAGCATGGCTCTCCAAGGAGTAACAATCATCTCAAAACAAGAAAAACAACCATCTTTCCAAAACGGTCAAATAGCCGAAGCCAATATAACCTACTAAGCTTAAAAATGTGCATTCAAAACATGATAAAGATTATGCAACAGATATGTATCTGCTGAATACTTTAATTAAAAATTATTTAAACCACTTTGTTCTAATGCAATTTTTGTTGTATAGTAGATTCTTGGATGTCAAGGTTGTTGAGAGCCAACGGTGTACTAAACAGCAGCCTTCACATTAAAAATTAGTCAACAAACTGATTATTAAAGGAGTAAACTAGTGAACCCACCATTTGCATCGATAGTGAACTGACCATTTGCATCGATCGGACGACCCAGCTTGCTTGAGCGGTCACGTCCGACGACCGCGGTCCTCCGATCGGTGCAAATGGTGGGCAAATAGGTCCAGCCCATATCTTCGACCTCTTACTACTATGTCTTCTTAAATGAAAAGTGAAGCTTAATCCAATCCAATACTGAAGCCGAGAATTAAAACGTACATCAAATTCCAATAATAAAGAGGAGGAATCCATACCTATCGTATTCAAAATATAAAACCTTGCAGCTACCTCCATCATTGCTTGCAGCTTCTTGTGGTTCCATTTCCATCCTCATGCAGAGCGGAATGCTGCACCAAAGATGACTTGCGCACAAACGATCTTAAATGATAATTAACCCATGGCAAGAAAGATATAACTCAATTATTTGCCATTCTAATAATCAGTATGTCACGTCATGTAGGCAAGTCATTCTTGGCTGAGTAGCCCGCTTTACATCTTCATGCAAGACTTCCAATATATTATACCAGACTGATAACATGAAATCAGAGCATGCAAACAATATCTCCAGTAATGAACTGACCCTATATCAGAGTTAGTGCACTCGCGCCTCCTATATATCTCATTAGAAATGACAGTAGGAATAAATCAGAAGCCCATTGTTCGAGTATAAATTATTCTCTATCTTATGGATTCGTAACAGTGATGACTACGAAAGATAAATATTCTTTCACGGGACACTGTCTGACATGCCGAAAGAAGAAAGGCGATTTCGATTCCTAGAATAATTGCATCAGAGGATGTTGGAACTAAGCCAACTTTGACCAAACACAGCCGACGAGAGAATCAACACCCAACTTTGTAAACTAAGGCCGTTCAGAATCTTCGCAGAATGACAACATCGTTGATCCTGCGTATCAGTATCTATGAGAGCTTCAATAATGCAATGCTGAGAATCAGCAGGTAGCCTGTGTGCCCATGCGCAATCGGCTGGCGGCCTCTCGTGTGTGTGAGGCTCATGTTGATGATATTTTTCTGTGATATACTTGTTGTGAAGTTTTTATGTGTTATAGCAGATTTAAATTTTTTTTTAAAATGAAATTAGCTTTTAATGTATGGAAGAAGTGTATAATTTTACAATTAGGTAGGAAAGAGATGTGTAACTCTTTCAGTTCATGGAAGGAGAAGTTCTTGGAAAAATAAAAAGAAAATAGAAGATATTGAAAGAAGTTATTGAAACATATGTGTGTATTTCTTGAAAAAAAAAAGAGTGAAAAATCATGGATTCCATATATAAATCCAAATTTTGGGCGAAGTGTCTTTATTACGAAATGGAATTCCAATATCCAACATGTTTTAAGAATGGAAATTACTCCTGCCCAATATGTGGTAAATATTTTATTATGAAAGATGAACAAGGTAACTCAAATTCGAAAAGGACGTTCAAGAACGAGATGAAGATATCTCTTGTTTAAGATATCATAATCAGAAATTACTTCTGCAAATCAAGAATGAAAAGGATAAAGTTCAATGCATTCAAATGTTAGAAGAGAATATTCAATCTCTCCAGCAAAAATTACTGGGAAAAGATGAAGAAAATTACGCCCTGAAGAAGGTTAATCAAGAATTGTAGGATCAAGTCGAGAATTTAAAAGAGGACAAACAATCACAAGATTAAAGGTTTGAGAAGATTCATAATAATAATAAACTATTAGAGAAAAAATTAGTTCAAATTTAGAAGGAAGCATCTAGACTATCTAGAAAACAAAATCTATTTGAGGAAGAAGAAACAAATACAAATTCGTTTCCCATCACAGTTCAAAAGGAATTCGATCTAGCAGAAAAACAAACAACAAGAAATCTTGACCAACACCCAAATTACAAAAAGAATTTTGACCAAAGACAAAATCAAAATGAACATAAACAAAAGGGTTATAAACTCAGAAGTGAAAGAACACAAAATCTACAACCTCAACAGAAAACAGGAATATTTATCCAACAAGGCGATCAACAAGCACCTTCGATGAAAATAGATCTTGGATGGACCACATCACAGACGATGTAGTATTTTTTCCATGGATTTTGTAACTTGTATCGTCTCATTTCATCAAGTTCCGCAAGTACTAAAATAAAGGATCAAGAAATGACATTACAACCAAGACATCAGACAACACCCTTGTCTTCAATAAATCTTTGAGGACAAAGCTTCCCTTAAGGAGAATGCAATGTAATGAACAAAATATATATACATAATAAATAAACTTTAATTAAAATTATGATGAACTAGTAATTAATGAAAAAGAACCTTGATGAAAGGTTATGCCTCTTTACGAAAAGAAAAACATTGACCAATATGGGTATTTATACAAACGTCATTCTCATTGTAATATCATCACTTATCAATCTTATATTACATTACTTTTCCTTTCATGGATTATCCGCATTTGGGTATTTGTGTAAGAATGATTTTGTCGTTCCTAAAAATATTTTTTCGTTTCAAGTTGGTACTGGAACCGTTTGGTCAAGAGTTAGAAACGGCCATAATTTATTGTGAAAATCATAGTTGTGTAGGAATATTATAAACCCACTCACAACTTAGGATAAAATATTTAATTAGTTTTGATTAATTTCCTCCTCACTAGCGTAGATAGTTGGCATCCACTTGCACTACAAAGTCGACACTTGCCATATATTCCCTAGGAATGCTTTAATTCTGATTCTGGGTTGATCTTGACCACTTTAATGACTCCCAAAATTAATAACACCGCTTTCCTGCAGATTATGCCTTATTATGCTTTTATCTAGGTTTTTTGTGGATAAGGTAAAGCTAGTAAACTAGGAAACTGGTATCTTTTGTTGCCAACCCATCCTCCATGATTTTCTCTCTATTTTCTAGGATTAACATATTTTTCCATCACTCTTGACAACTTACTCATGTTTTTTCTAATTCGTGAGGTCCTTGACTAATTTGGGAAGTGCTTTATCCACCTATGGGGGTTTATCATATTTAGTAAGTTTACCTTTATGGGATTTATGAGTTGTCTCCAATACAACTCGACTTTACCTATGAGGGATGTACTATTTATGTACACTATTATTCATCATTATTCAATGCAATGATACACTCCAATATTCATCTCTTCATTCATGTGATTCAGTCTATTTTCTTCTCTCTATTTTTCCTATTTTTCCTATGTATGCTTGTGAGAATTATCTTAGTAGAAAATTCTATTTCATGTGATTGTTCTTAGCATATTTTCTCATAGCATTGGATTTATTATTTATACATGTTATTAGAGCATTGGAGATATTATTTCTACAAGTTGTGGCAATCTCTCTAAGAATCCAATATTTCACAGTCAATCAAAGCATAATGACACATGATATCACTTCATCTAGGATTGTGTACAACATGGATTAGTTTGATTACAATATGTGCCAAAAGGTGAACATGTTGCAGACATTCTGACAAAGGCCTTGTCAAAAGGAAAAATTGTTTTCTTCATGGATAAGTTGGGTGTAGTAGAGAAAACCTTCCTCATTAAGAGCATGTGTTAAATATTGTATCTTGGACATATGTTCTATTCATGAGAGTTGTCACTCAATATAGGAATATAAAGACGAAGAAAATATCCAAGCCTATATCATAATTAATCCAATTAGTTGGTTTAGTTAAAGATAAGATTGATTTCCATATAGAAACATCTTAGGTCTTATCCAAACCTCTTTGAATGTTTCTAAGTTAATCTTAACCATACAATGGGAGATAAAATTGTCTAATATTGGTCGTCTATTGTTGATTAGAATATTATAAAAGGAAATCTATAGGAAGATTCGGGGTGGAATTTAAAGAAACAATTCAATGTGGCAAAAGGAGAGCATATTCAAATCAGAGAGTAAAAGTTTAGATCTACCATCTCTATTTATCCCGATCTACTCTTTCATGTAGATGGTTTGACCACTCCAAACCAAGTATGTACCAAACCTAAGTCTCTCTTTGGAGTTCAAGATGAGTTAAGAGTGCATTAGTTGGAGATTGAGTTATTCTCAATGAGTTCAAGCAGTTTCGATTCTATTGAGGTATTTCTTCACCAAATTCAAGTAATTTGTTCTAATGCTCAAATATTGTGGGATTGAGAAGAAATATAATCAATTAATCATTTCCATTCTTTCTAAATTGGGTCCCGAATACTTAGTTTTTGTGTCTACTTTTCATGCTACTAGGCTTGTTGTTTCTAATTGGAAAATGCCTTCTTTGTGTAGTTCTTTGATTCACTAACAAAGGAGCAAGACAAATTGATCCAGATGGGTGCTCTTATATCTTCCAATGGAAATGATCATTCTCTCATGATTCAAGGAATCAATATACCAAATCCAAAGAAAAGAAAATTGTGAAAGAGAAGAAGCCAAAGTCAGAAATTGAAGACGAAATTTTGAAGCCTACTGATGAAGATTCAATGAAGAAAGTTAAGAATAAAGGTAGCACATCCAAGTGTTCTTATTGCAGCAAGGGATTTAATCTAGAGAATATTTTTTTCAAGAATAATATGGACATCATTTCTCAACTTCTTGAGAAGCACAACATCGAATTTCCAGATGAGCTAGAGAAGCATGTTGATTTCTCTTAACGCTGTCATAGTGCCTAGTTCCAAGGTGATATAAACTATGCATTGAGTGCTAGAGTAAAATCCTTTTCTCATGTATCTGATATAGATCCATTTTCTGATATATTAGAATCATAAATATCATATCTGAGTCTTTGATAATCCACCTATCAGTCTCCTAGATTCATCTTCCAATAATTGTGATTTTTCACTAGATCCTGACTTGTATAACATATATGTCATGAAATTATTCATACCATCATCCATACTATCTATCATACCTCTGAATAATCCTTAGACTATACAAATCCCAAGCTCACTAGTTGATTCTTGATTGGTCTCTTTGGGAAGGAGTATGCACATATGTCTCTTCCATTTCAGATTTTGTTTACAGATCAGAGTTTTACAGTAGTAAGAATCATTCATATAATGCTCCTAGTTCATCATTTGATGAGATACCAGGAGTCTCTCCACTTTTTTCTTGCAGATTTTACACTATGGCGCATGATTATGGAATTCATGATTTCTTCATCAAGTATTTCACCAAGAAGAATTTCATTCATATCATTCAAGTGAAGATAAAGATATGGTGAAGACATATTTGACACGTCCCCACCCCTCATACCGACAATGGAGAGGACGCAACCAACACGTTGTTGCTGTCAAACTAGTCAATATAGCCCCATGATCATAAGCATAAAAATGAAATGCATTAATATAAAAACATGCACAGTTGCACCATGCAATCTATAGTGGAAGAAAACGTATTTATTGCATTCATGCATTCATCATGTTCATTCTAATTCATAAACAATTCATTGAAGAGATTAAATACACAAGAATAATTATCTGGAAATGAAGTTGGCCCGTAAATAGCTACGTCGCTGCAATGTTCCACCCAACCATAAGCCAGTGTGCTCATGAATCTCTCAACATCACTTCCACCCCCAAGCTGGACATGATTCCACAAGGCACTAGGAAAATAATAGGCTCATACATATCCCAAAAACCAAAACATCCACAATCAAGCCAACACACCATTAGGCTTCACAGACTTCCCAACCAAGCCAATAAAAAATTGGGTTTTACAGGCTACTAAGGCAACTAGCCAACAATACATGGGTTCCTTGGACTTTTCCATCCAAGCCACACTTGCATCAAACACACAGTCAACCAATTTAATCAAACACAGTCATACACAACTGTTGGATATGAATAGAACGTTTTGGGGAACCAAAACGAAAAAGGAAACAAGGGTAAAATAACCCTCTGATAGTAATTTCAATTTCCAGGGATGTTTTGGCCCTAACGTGGCCAAAACGGACTCAGCAACACGTAAGAAATCGTGGGTCTCTTATTCCACTCATCGAGCATCAAAAAAATGATTTTCATCTTGGAAACAATGGGGAAATGCATCCAAATCATGGGGGAGGGAACCTACCCATTGATCTTTACAAAAATGAATTCCTAGCCTAGGGAAATTGAAGAAAATGGTTACCCATATGAGGGAAAACACACAGCAAACCCAAAAATAGGTTTGCAACCAAGAACAAACTGGTAAAATTGGGGAAAACACCCTGTGAGTAAAAATCCAATATCCCAAACATTTTTGGGAAATGTAGAGGCTAAAACGGCCCCCATCCATGCCCAAATCATGGGTCTCCTTTACCCATTCACTGCACAACTCCACAAACAAAAATATGAGTATGCAAAAATAAAAAAAACAACAGAAAAACATAGAAGTAATTACTCAGCAAGCTCCTTCTGCGTGAGGAGGACCAAAAACATCCCTTAAAAACCCCTAAATCATCCATCCTTGTTGCACATTCGCTCAGCAAGACCCCAAACCAATTTTTGGGCATGTCTAAATGAAGAAACGACCTCCAAACGTGAGGGAGAGAGCTCCCTCATCTTCGTGTTGTGTAAGAGAGCCTCCACGTGAAGGGGAATGGATGAGGAAAATGAAAGGCATGGTTGCATAATGGCTTGTGCATGCATTTCCAAGAATTTACTTGCCCCACAAGTCAAAAACACACTTTCCAAAAATGAGTGACCTCCCAAATTCGAATTTGACCTCCATACCTTTCCCATTCCAAGGAAATAACTTTCTCCACCAACTTAGAGATGACTGGACACAAAAGACAAAAAGCGTAGGAGACCACTCTATGGGTTTTACTTTAAACATTTTGATTTTCCCCATTGGCTCAAGGTTGAATAATTCCCCCTCCCTATTTTTTGTGAAATCATGCCCCCATCTCTTTAACATTGCGGTGCGTAGCTAGTTGTGGTATTTTTATTAATTTTTATTTTACATGATGTCTCAAAACACATTGTGCTTGGCTAGCACATAAACCATCGCCATCGATTTTAATCGTCGAAGCATCAAACACTAAACCCATGGTGGGGCCTTTGCCTTGAGCTCCACACCATGATTTAATACAATATTTACATCATATGCAATTTAATACCATGGGGTCAAAACTGGGGTGTTACAATATTGTTTAAATTTTGTGCCTTGTCCTTTCTTGAGGGAGTATTTTCCCCATGTGGTTTTTCCTCTTTCCTCACTTTTTGGACATAATAATTGTTAAAGGGTAACTATAGCCTTGTTTTTTTACCTTATATGCATCCATATGCATCTATATATCATCATAAAGTAAAACTTAAAGGGGGGTGTTAGAATGTTATAAACCCGCTCACAACTTAGAATAAAATATTTAATCAATTTTGATTAATTGTCTACCCACTAGCCTAGATAGTTGGCATCCACTTGCACTACAAAGTCAAAAGTTTCCATCTATACCCCAAGAATTCTTTAATTTTTATTCCAGGTTGATCTTGACCACTTTAATGACTCCTAGAATTAGTAATTGCGCTTTCCTCTAGATTCTTCCTTATTCGACTTTTCTGTGAATAAGGTAAACCTAGTCAAATAGGAAACTTGTATCTTTTGTTGTCAACCCATACTCCATGATTTTCTCTCCATTTTCTAGGATTTTCATTTTATCCATCACTCTTGACAACTCACTCATGTTTTTTTCTAATTCGTGAGTTCCTTAACTAATTTGGGAAGTGCTTTAGCCACCTGTGGAGGTTTATCATATTTTGTAAGTCTACCATTCTGAGATTTATGAGTTGTCTCTAATACAACTCAATTTTACCTATGAGGGATGTACTATTTATGTACACTATTATTCATCATTATTCAATGGAAGGATGCACTCCAATATTCGTTTCTTCATTCATGTGATTTATTCTCTTGTATTCTCTATATTTTTCCTGCGTATGCTTGTAATAAATATCTTAGTAGCAAGATCTATTTCTCGTGCTTCTTCTTAGCATATTTTCTCATAGAATTGGAGCTATTATTTCTACATGGTATCATATCATTGGTGCAAGCCCTTGACCAACCTAAGGGCCAAACCTCACCACCACAATCCTTGCACCCCCAAGACCCATAATTGTGAACTTTGCACCCCCAAACACCAACACCCACCACCCCCTACCTCTAGCCACAACTACCCCATTATCCTTTAGGCCCTTCACCCTGGCACCTAGTCCAATCCTACTTTCCCTCACCATGGGACCCCGTCATTGCAGCCTTAAACCCCATACTCTCACCCCACCACTACTTCCGTAGGCCCTCCTACTCATTATCCCTACCACTATCCTCCTAGTCCCCAATCATAGCTCCCATCACCACCCCTTAGCTCCCTACTACCTATTCCCCTGTCACCACAAATATTGGACCCTTACAAGCTCCTTCCCCACCATCGCACCCTTTACTCCACTTCACCATCCCCCATTATTTCACCCCCTTGACCACACCACCCCTTCACCTCCCCCTCCTAGCCTATCCAATCCTATCCTAATCTACCTTAACCTAGCCTAGCCTATGCTAAACTAAACTATACTAAGTACTATGTCTCATTCCCTCATTCTCTATCCTCGTGTAGCTAACCCTCCTCTCACTAGTAGAAAATGAGAAATTGATGACTAAGAAAATGACTAAAATCAGGCTATAAACGACTATTTTTGAGTCGATGACTAATAGTAGCAAATTTCCACTATCTTATAGTTAGTCGTATTTCACTAGTCATTAATAGCTTGACTTAGTAATCATTGATTTAGTCATTGTTTTAGTCATTGATAGTTAATGATTTAGTCATTGATTTAGTCACGGATTTAGTCATTGATTTAGTCACTGAGTTAGTCATTGATTTAGTTGCTGATTTAGTCACTAATTGCAACCATTAATGACCAACTTATATGACTAAATAAACTACTAGATGTTAACATATTAATGACTAAGCTAAATACGACTAAGATACGGTAAATTAGCTACTAATAGTCGTATATATGTGAATTTAGTCGTTTTTGTAGTCACAAATTTATGATAGGGCACGGAGGAATCGAACCACCAACCTCCTACCTATAATTAGGTAGTTGCTCTACCATTGAGATAGCACCCTTTAAGAAGTTGGTATTGCTTGACAATGATGATATTCAAGCAAATTTATGATAGATATCAATCTACAAACTACATAATTATTACTATTACAACTTACCAGTAACTAGTATTTATGAAAAACTAATTCTTGAGAGCTATGTAAAATTTTCCTTGTAACTAAAGCTAATAAAAATTTAAGCAATCACCAAGTGTCACCCACTACCCACTAGTACAAAATGAGGAATTAGCTACTACGTGACTAAAAATTCTAGTCACCACAGGTTTTTCAAGTGATTTACTACTAAATATGAGCAATTTTGATTGACCCAACTATAAACGACTAAAATTAACGACTAATTTAGTCACCAGTTAACAAATATGACTAGATAACAAGTGACAGAGTTAAAAATGACTAACATAAGTGACTAATTTAGTCACGACATAAAAAATGACTAGCTAGAAGAATATGAATTAGCCATTTATGTTAGTCATTTTTAATTGTGTCATGGAAAATTGCAATTTTGACAATAAAGTCAAAATTTTGTAAATTGTCTACCTTCTATTAGTAATATTGGTGCCATGCACCTCAATCTTCAGAGATCCAACAAAGCAATTGCATGAATTTTCTCTTGACCATCTTTATCCCTGCTGCACCATTAATGAAGCAAACCCGGTTAAGTGCGTGCCAAAGGAAAATTATGTTCCTTATACGTCAATTATGAATTAGGTACTAGAATTAGTACCATATCGATACCTAGAAGCATCATAGCTAGTTGTTGGTCCTTCAATGTAAGAGTCCTTGCAAGTCCTATACTGAGGTGCTTTTGTAACTTCAGTATAAGT
>LPNX010401990.1:4322-49930 GCA_001517045.1 Pseudotsuga menziesii
ATCGTGACGAGGTTGGGTTGCTTTGGGGTGCTTGGGTTGCTTCAGGGTGCCAATGCTTACATTGCTCTCACTTCGTATCTCGGTCGAGCTTTCACGTTGTAGTTTTGTGAAACAAACAAAGGGGGCCCGCGGGCCCCTATTTATAATTTTTTCAATACAGGTACCTCGGTCGAGGTAAATACCTCGACCGAGGTACCTACCTCGACCGAGGTATTTATTAACCCTCGGTCGAGGTTTTAATAGCTCGACCGAGGGTTAGTAAATACCTCGGTCGAGGGCTTAAAATAACCTCGGTCGAGGGCTTGATAAAACCTCAGTCGAGGGCTTGTTAAAACCTCGACCGAGGTGCATTTTTTTCTTTTTGCCAAAATGCGCTTGCCAAAAAGTGTTACCCAGGTCCGCGGATTCACCCAGTTGAAATAACATAGTTTGATATTATCCTAGTATGATGTTTTGCTTTAATCATATTAATAATTAAAGTTTTAGGAGTTTGACTTGGTTTTTCATTTTGAAATATTTTTGAATCTTTTTTTTATTAAATTATTTTCTACAATGCCCTAGGAACCCCTCTACCTTTGCATATATTTTGTAGCAACTCTAAGCCTACCAACCCCGGTCGATAATTAAATATTAGGTGTATTTAAGATAGTAGAATACATCCAAACATTTTGGTATTAATCTAGGTATTTTAACACCCAACATTTTGGCGCCGTTGCTGGAGAGTTGTTTTGTAAGGTAGAAAAAATAAAATGTGGTTATGAAGTTTAGTGAGTAGTAGTAGTCTAGGTTCTCCTTTAATTTATATTTTTATGAATAGATTCTAGATAGATAAGGATAGATAGGTTTCCTTTATGTTACACAATAAAGGGAAGGGGAAATGGTAAGATGCAAAGACGAATTCACTACAGAATTTCCATAGTGTGACATCATGATGCATCCACTTTAGTGGGTCTCCCCAAAGCCTTGTTGTTCCTTTCTTGCACAAGTGTGTTTACTTGATGCAAAGTTTGATTTATTTCCCTTAAGCGTATTTTTCTTTTCACAGACAGAGATAGTTTACTTTTTCATAAGTTCAATTTGATGTATGTATACCTTTAGGTAATTTACTTTCATACAATTTACTCGTATATGAGTGTAGGACTTATTTTATAGTTAAATCACTTAGTGGTGTTGTAAGAGCCACCCATCCTGCTAACAAACTAACATTAACATTTAAAAGGAGAGCTTTAAGATAACACATGAAAAACTATTTATATTGTGGGAAGATATGGTAGGAAAGAAGGATGAATAAGTTGTTACCTTTGAATTCCCTATTAGAGATCTAGGAGGAGCAGCACAATTACAGTACATTCCCCCATCCATTTTTCCAAATTTTCACAGGATAGAGAATGAAGACCTCGATGAATTTTTATTTTAATTGGAAATACTTTGTAGAGCATATAATGTTCAAAATCTGAATTTTTTCCCTCTTACTCTAAAAGGAGTAGCCCTCCAATGGTTCATGAGCCTAGGTGGGAATTGCATTCAAACTTGGGAAGAAATGAAATATATGTTCTTGAAAAGATACCAAGCTTATTTCAGGGTCAATGAGGACATCTTTGAAATAACACAGGGAGAAGAAGTAAATTTGGAAAATTATGTTGAATGCTTTCAATACAACCTTCAAAGATCAAAACTAAGATAGTCAGGAAAGGATACCTTGAAAATAATTTTACTCAAAGGTATAAGAAGTGAATATTTAGAAATTTTAAGTCTGATGGGAACAAGTGACATATTTCAGTTATCATATGATAATGTTTGTGAATTATGTAGAAGGTATTCAAGAGGAAAATTCAATATTAGTAAAAATATCCCCTCTTCTCATCCTTATCTTAACCCCTGTCAACCTTTTTCACAAAGCCTTTATGTCCCATCTAATGATCATAGGGATACTCTCTCTTATAATGCAACACTTCCTGTTCTACAATATTTTCAACAATATCCCATTTTCCAGGTAGGATCAACCACAAAAGCTAGTCAATTACACCTGCCACAATTACCTTCTCATAAACCTCCTCTATGCCCTACGCACATTCCTATTCAATCCAATCCACATCCTAACAACAATAAATCAGTACAATATGCTTATAGTGTTGAACTACAACATTTACCCACCTTACCTATGTCATCAACATTATTGCAAGAAATTCATACGAGATTTGGAGAGGTTATAGATCAAGGGATTGTAAAGACTACAGAAGAAAGTGAAGTTTCTACTTCGCCTTTTCCACAAGAAGACAATATCAACCTGGAACACCTCTCATTTGATGAGGGAGGGACCTTAGAACCTGAATATTCCCCGTCACCAACATAGATTCTTCATACATCCTCGAGTTCAATGAAAGATCTCATGACATAACAAATGAAGAAGAAAACATAGAATACATAAGTCACATTGAAATATGGTTTCAAGAGGGAATCAAGCCACAGTACCATCCTCTTATTCAATGTTTATTGCTGATAAATAAAACAGCTCGGTTAATTCTTCATATACTAGTAATCATTGTAATATTTTTCTTATATGTGGATAAAGGTACATTTTTAATATTGCTTCGAACATGGTTACATTGGAAGAATTCATATACTTGAATTGTTTTCTTTGTTTTTAGTAGGATAGGATAGTATGTAAATTTATTTTTGTTTTGTCAAATAAATAAGATTTACTATAGGTGACTCTTTTTCTTTCCATAATGTTATATATATGTTTTTATAAATAAGATATGAATCATCTAACAAGTGGCTTTGCAGTTTGATTATAAGAATTTTATCTATAAGAAGCTCATGGAGTATTATCTGAAAGACAATTTATGATCATAAGATATCTTAAACCTTTCTTAAAAATTGTAGCTTATAATGATAAATTAAAAACACTTCCCTGTATATCATTCTTAACCATTTTTTTGATTCATATAGGTTCCAGTATTTTTTATTTAGACATGTATATTTTAGATTCATTATTTTAAACAGTTGTGTGATAAGACTTACTCTCATTATTATCTTTTTTGAATCTCACCTTATGCCTATGGATTACTATTTCATTCTATCCTTATTATCAAAACTTGTCTCTTGAGTATCTTTGTGTGATAACTCGATAGTAGGTGGAATTTTTTCCTGTGGGGAACATTATTTATCTTTCACGAAGAAGAAGGGTTATAAGGTCAAAGAATAACTTTAAGTTATTCTCTTTTGACACGCTATATGATTAAGGCCATTATGAAAATTACTTATAAGTTTTTGCAAAATTGAATTATGTGTTTTAAGAAGGGCTTAGCATGCTCTAGTACCAATCGGCTTCCATCTACTTAATATTATTATACAAGGCAAACCCGCCTGGGTACTGAACAGGCTTGCTAGTAGCGGGTCAATGCTAAGTAAAACCTTAAAACAAGGAAGCTTGATAAATGCAAATAAACCCGTCGAGGTACTGAATAGGCTCGTTGGAAATGGGACTATGCTTGCATGGTACCAAGATAAACCCATAGGGGTACTGAACAGGCCTGCTAGCAGCGGGGAAATATCGGATAAAAAGAGATCTGGTTAATGCACTACTATGCACATGATTCGGAGAATAATGATAAATATGAAGAAAATTTTCCAAATTTTATTTTAAAGGCCAATTATTTTTAATGTCATTTGAGAATAGCTATAAGTTGGGATTGGACCTAGCCATCTCATTCAACAAATACCTAGGATGTCATTATCCTAGAAATGGGACCCATCGCTATAAAATCTCACACACTCCGAGGTAAACTCAAAATATATTATGATGACAAGATATCTTTAAATTAAGGCACATATGACTAGTTTTTCCTCTGTCATGCTTTCAATTCTCTTATCAATATTTAAGTGGTATTGCTAAGCATTGTTACATTTTTTTGAATATACATATCTGAATCATTTCCATTTACTAGTTAGTTTTTATTTTTACGAAATAATAAAACAACATGATAGCACTCTTTTTATATGGAACAATCGAATCTTCTTTCTCATGGCTTGAGGACATGCCATACCTTTGGTTTGGTGGGGGGGGATTAGGAAAAATTAGACTGTTTTTATTTTCATTATTTATGACAGATCTATTTTCTCTAACAAAATGATAAGTGTTTTTCAGGATAAATTAGCAATGGAACTTGGTTATAGCATGAAGTATATTTTTATAGAAGATCAATATGGAGGACTATATGAAGGATCGAAGGATAATCCAAACAAAATACCCCATGACGATCTAAACTTGGTGATATTATAGCACTTATGAATAAAAATTTTCTAACCAATTTTTGTTTTGGCAAATAGTTTTTTCCTCCGTGAGAATGCTTTAACCTTAAAAGTTTTTTATCATTTCACTGTTAGTAACCCTATCCTTTTTACTCAATCATGTATGTAAACTATCAAATGATTAATTTTATACCTTTTGTGTCACATGTTCAACTTGTCCAAAGTTTTAATTTGGACATGGTTGAACTAATTATAAACCTTATGAACTCACTCATTCATACATATGCCTGTTGCTGGGTCACATTTTAAAGTTTGCTTTGATAGTATGATCTCTTATCTTTTCTTTGCTTAGTGGGACCTAGAATTTCTCTGGTTTGGGGGAATGTTGAGCCTCATTTTGTTATCACTTTTGGCATTAAAATAACACATTTACATGCATATTTTATTATCTTTCATGTATTTTATGTCATGCGGATCGTTATTTAGCACAAGGTAAGAACAAATTTAATGTTTATCCAACCTTGGTTATTAATATCATTTTTTATGATTTTATTAACTCAAATCTATATTATTTAAAGCATATGTAATGTATTAATTCATTTACATATTTGTTTGTATATTTCATAATCCTTTTGGAATAAATTTATAAACAAAATGCATTCAGCTTACCATTCAGCCCGATCTACACAATCACTGTCCAGCTCATCACGCAGCTTGCTGTACAGCTCATTAATCAGGCTGCGCGTTGTCCATAACAAATTTGAGGCATTTAATGTTGAAACGGTTCTAAAATGGCCTGCTACCCACGTGTTTGATAATTGAAAAGGCTCTCATCCTAAGATCGCCATCACACTGCTTGCGATCCATGCATTCAGAGGATGGAACGTTTCGAGTCTAAAAGGATCGGGCGTGGCCTCCTCTGCTTAAACTCTAAATTATTACCATTCTGTGTGCTTTCAAGGATGGAAGGACCTACCCACCATGTGCTCTCAGTTGTTTGACACCGCATCGTCAGTTGCAGTAAGGAAGGGGCTACATGCCATATTGCACACGCTGAGGAGATCTGTTCATGTTGAAGAAGGAGCTCTCATTATAGAGACTCGCTACTATGTTTTCTTCGATGCCCAACATGCCGCCATCAACCACGCTAGAGAGAGAGCCTGCATGCCACGTTCACATTGAATAATACTAGACTTACACCAAATAACGCAGCTCCTCATGTGCTAGCCTGAGAACAATTATTGCCTTTTTATGATTGACTAAATTTAGAAGAGCAGTCGACCACTAAAGGGTCGACTTTCTCAGTCTCTTGAAAACAGTGTGTATATAAACACCTCCACACAGAGAGATAGGGGATTGATCAATCCATTAGGTAGATAGTTAGTCTGTTTTGAGAGAAGAAGATTGTAATTTTGTTCCTTCCTTTTAATAGAAGCTCTACGCCTTGTTGTTTATGGCTGTGTGTGAAAGTATTCACCAGGAATTACCTATGGTTGCTGAGAGGGCCCCTCGACAATTCATGGTTTCTATTTCTCTATGAGTTTTTGTTATCTCTTCATCACAAATAAGTAGTTTTATTTTTAATTTGTTTATATTTGTTTCTCTGTTTTTTGTAATATGTATTTGTTGTAGTTAATATAATTTACATTATGCTGTTAATATAGTCTTTGCCTATAGAATTAGAGTGGCCGATCACGTGTAGTTTGTTTCCATTTTTCCTTTCAGTTAAATGCTTAATGTTATATTTTCAGATAGATAAACTTTAGTTAGTCTTAGGCCATGTATAGCTTATTTCTAGTTTCCTTTTCAGCTTTTTCTTTCAAAGTTAGTGCTTAATATTATGTCAGTCTTTAGTTAGAGATTAGTTTTGCTGCTTTTTGTTTAAACTGTAAATTAGTTCAGCTATGTTTCAGTTTGTTTTATTTTATAATAGAAATAATCTCTTCATACCCATAGATTAGTAATTTATTTTGATCATTTTAATCGTTAATTAGGTTTAAATTCTATCCTTTATGCATCTTGTTTTCATATGCACAAAATCAACTGATAATTAAATCATTTAGGTCTGCTTTTATTATTTTCTATATCCATCCTTTCATTCGGACTTTGTGTCTATATTTGCATTTGGACCTTCCTTCCATATTGTCATCCAGCCTTCCATCCGACCTTTAGCATTCCTAGTTTCGTTTTAAACCTGTTTTTAGTTCTGTTTCTTTGTCTTTTTTATTATGCTCTGATTGTAGTCATTAGATAATGGTTATGTTTTTGTTTGAACTGTAGATTAGATTGTTTAAAGTATTTACTAAGTTTTATCCTTAGTTTTCTCTTTCCAACCCATGCTTTGAGTTATGCGGTGTGATCTTGTTTCTTTTGGTTTTCGATTTTCTTCTTTAATACTGCTGTAATGTTTTGAAATTATGTTATTGGTTTGGTTTGATTTATTTCTTTGTATATGGATTTTTTAGGGTTAGGTGTGTTAATTGCTAGTATACTAGTGCCTTGTAAATCGATCATAGTGAGAAGACCTATTCCTTTCACCGTGTGATTATTGAAGAGACTTGTAGAAAAGAATTTAAAATTATATTTATTAAGTTTTCTACTTGCTTACCTTTATTAAGTTTTCTACTTGATTTTCTTACTCAGTTTTCCATTCACTTACTAGTCAAGTCTTCCTTGAAACCCAACTTTTCAAGTAGTTGCTCATAATATATTTTTCAGTTAGAAATTATTTGTTTATATATTATTTAGCTGTTGTGATTGTATTTCTAAATATGTACTTTCTGTGAATAGTTAGCTCTTGAAGTTATTTAATAGGTTTTGTTATATTCTCATTTGTTAGTTGAAATAACATAGTTTGATATTATCCTAGTATGGTGTTTTGCTTTAATCACATTAATAATTAATTTTTTAGGAGTTTGACTCAGTTTTTCATTTTGAAAGATTTTTCAATCTTTTGTTTATTAAAGTATTTTTTACAACGCCCTAGGAACCCCTCTACCTTAGCATATATTTTGTAGCAACTCTAAGCCTACCAACCCCAGCCGACAATTAAATATTAGGTGTATTTAAGATAGTAGAATACATCCAAACATTTTGGTATCAATCTAGGTATTTTAACACCCAACAATCCACCTCCCAGAATCCTAAGTCCAATTCGTTATGCACCAATAAATTATGTTTGATTTTCTCACAGTTTGGGAATTACACACACAATTTCCATGACCTCCCACAATTTCATAATGCATCAATGACTATTTGTCTCACATAACCAATGGTGGAACCCCTATTTTCTCCAATAACCAAAACAACTTCAATCAATGTGGTTACAGTTGATGTAGTCACACAAATGGTGTTTCCTGATTTACCTTCTCCCGATATCCCTACATCACCACAATCACACCTCGTTTATATCAACCATGATATCCAAGACAATGGGTCTGCCTAATGTGGGAACCAAAACCATATGATTCATAGTTGTAGTAGGCCCACCTCCCCTCTAACTATTACACCCCTCCTAAATCCAATACTTGTACCAATAAGGGGATCATTCCCATGCCAAGCATGTGTTGCTACTTCCCACTATTCATTTCAATTCCCAATCTTACTCACTAAGTGAGAATTTTTTCTCGAGCATACACACCTACAATACCAATTGCTTCAACTAAGTGTCTCCCCACAAGAAACATCATTGGAGAAAATTGTTCCCACATTAGAAGATACCATGGAAAATGTATCCCCCTAACTGGAATACTCACTAGTAAGGATTCATCATCGTCTAACGTGGAATCATCATCCTTTGACAAAAATCCTCCTCGTCTTTTACCTAAATAGTCATAAGGGGGTTCCCAATTTATGTTGGGAGCATGTACATACATCAACATCTCCTACCTCCCAAGCAAGATGCACATCTCGACGTAAGTAGGAAACCCCCAAATGCACTTCTTGAACCCATAGTTCATTTCAAATTTCATTTTAAATCCCATCGATGGAAAAATAAAAGACATACTTTGTTTATAATGTCGATGGCTAATAGCCACAACAACTAAATTGGCTTTGGATATGCCACAAGTTGTTGGTAAAATAAACTTTCCTTGGATTCTTGGGCCATTTATACCCACCACCAAACTTTATACCACATAGGTGTAGTTTTCCCGGGGGGAATCACCCATAACCAAGCAGAATATGATGTCATTATCAGACTTTTTTCTAACTCTATCCACCTTGTCATATCCTGTTTACTGTGCACCTAGATTATAATTTAGTTGTGTTACAACTCAACAATGTATTTCATGTTCTCCATCCACTCCTATTTTGTAAGTATCTATGAGTCCTTATTCTCATGCGATAATTTTAAATCATTATATTCACCCATGTCCCGAGAAGTGCCAACGCATTCGCCAATTCAGTTTCCAACGAGGTCTTGAATTGGCACTTGATACACCACTCATAAACTTGCAAAAATAAATAAATTTATCCAATACATGTGAAAGTACCTATCACTATGCATGTATAACCATCCATACCATACTCATATGCCAATAACCAATCTAACATCTTGTGCAAGTTCCTACTACTACAAACTGATGATATCAGCGTATAAAACATCATAATCATCCTCACACATAAACACATCATACATGGTAGCTATCACATATGTTGCACAAAACTGGTATATATATATATATATATATATATATATATATATATATATATATCATCAACATAGTGNCTTATGTAGGATACATCATAAACCTTCCTCCCATGGTATATATCATAATACATATACAAGGAGGGCTTGCAGTAATATCACCACATAACGTGCACAAAGCACTCATGTTTCACCTCCAACTTGTGTATCACACATACCTATGAAAATCCAATACATAGCAAGATCTAAGAGCTAAGGGAATCCTCACAATTCAAAATTACTCACAAATTATGAAGAAAACAATGAAAAGTGTGAAATTAACACATAGAAATGGTGTCAATAACTGAGTTTATTATGACTTTACAACATTTAAATATGTCTGGAACATGTTTATAATACAATAGGAGAAAAATTTTATCCTTTGGAGGCAATTTGTATGCATATATGTGGCAGGCTTAGATTGGACCTCAAAACCCCGTAGGTGGACCAATGAGCTCCCAAACCACCTCAAACAGTCACGTATTCTACTATGAACATGGTTGGATAATTATACTACATAAATTAGGGTAGGATAGGTGTGGTGGAGTGCATGGGTGAGTGGGATTGGGTCTAGAAATCAATAAATGGTTGTGAAGAGCCAAAAACCATCAAATACATGCACTAATGCCTCTAGTCAACTAGTTTCCATGTTTTAAGGGATGGGGAGCGCACCAAGGAATGGAAATTCATTAATTATGGCACATGTGTAACCATAATTATCAAAATAGATCTCATGGGTACATTTATGAGTCCAAAACATCTAAGTAACTAAGATTGACCAAAACAACCTAGTTTTGGACCATATAACATAAGAATGAGACTAATGAAAATGTGTCCTATGTGTCTGACCATGGTAATAAGGTGGAATAATGATCTAAAACCCCCCCTTAATCCTGAATTAGTGTAATTACATCACGTTATTGATGTGTTGGAAACTAAGGCTCAATTCACCTCTTACAAACATTTAGTTGTCCATATAACCAAGGTAACAAGGAAAACCTCATGGGAACAAAACCTCCCCTCTAAAATGGACATGGAGAAAAATATGAAAGTGAATATTAGTCATCACCATGTGTCACCCATTCCAATAAGTGATCTCATATTGGTTAATTTCTTCTCTATGAATCTCTAGGTGAAGATGTCAGCAATTTTCTCTGCATATGGGGAATACTGCAACTATATCGCCTGCTCATGCACTAGGATCCTGATGTAGTGCATGTGTATCTCAATGTGCTTGGTACTCTATCTCTGCATTGGATCAATGGAAATCTTGATTTCACTTTGATTTTAGAACCAAATGACTCTGGGTGAATCAAATGAAAAACCAAGTTCCCCAAGAATGCCTTACAACCACACAATCTGTGTAGTTGCGTTCATTGCTCCTCTGTATTCAGCCTTAGATGATGAAAGGGATATAGTGTGTTGTTTCTTGCTTGAAAAAAATATGGGACCATGTGAAAGAATGAATACATAACCTTAAGTGGACTTTCTATCAATGGAATCTCCAGCCCAATCATAATCAGTAAATCCAACTAGTCCTAGTGGAGAACCAACAACATAGTGTACCTTGAAGTGTTTGGATCCTTGCACATAATGCAAGATTATTTTTTCATCCTTCCAATGGATATCATGACAATCCTGCATATATATTTCAACATCACCTACAACATATTCCAAATCAGATCGAGAGTGTGTAAGATACAACAAGCTCCTAGCTAGTTGTCTGTACAACGAGTTGTCCACCAATGGAGATGCACCAAAATCACCTAGTTCTATTCCTGAAAGGAATGGGAACTTGGTTTCATTACATTGATCCATTTTAAAATTTAATAACAGGTATGAAACATAATTTTGTTGGCTTACCTTGATTGCATCATATCTCAATCTCTAAGACAAGAAATTGTTTCAACAATCCAAGGCCAGTCAAGGAGAATTCATTATGCAATTAAGACTCTAATGATCCTATCTATTTAGTAAAAATACATGTAATCAAAATATAATCAACATACAATTAAATTACCTTCAATAAATCACCAAAATCCTCCAAATATAAATTATGATCAGATTTGCATATTTCAAAGCCAAGTTATAGCCGAAAATTGTCCATCTTGGCATACCAACCCCTAAGGGCTTGCTTGAGGCCATAGAGATATTCAACCTGAAAAAAAGTGAAGTATCATGAATGAAACCTTAAATTTTTTGCATATATACATCCTCATGAATTTCACCATGAATAAAATCACTCTTCACATCCATGTGGTGAACCTCCCAATGCTTAGATGTAGCAATGGCTAAAACTAGCCTAATAGAGTCCATCTTTGCAACCGGTGCAAATGTCTATGTATAGTCCAATCCTTGGAATTGATAGAAGCATTTGGAAACCAAAATATCCTTATAATTGATATCATAACCATCAGAAGCCACTTTGGTCCTATAAAACCACTTACATTGCACTAGTCTCCTCTTAGAGGGCAAAGGAACCAATTCCCAAGTCTCACTGTCTGATAAGGACTTGAACTCTTCTTGCATGGTTGTTTTCCATATTGGGTAAAGTGATGCTTTATGATATGTATTAGGATAATATCCAACCATAATAAAGCATCTCTATGAAATATTCAATTCACAACTAGAGAATGGATTGTGAAATTGAGATCTAGTCTTCCTAGAGTCTAGTGGATCTCCAACAAGATCACGAACTGCTTGTATGGTTTTCTCATCCCACTTTCACCAAATGGGTGAGTCACAATATGAATTAATATCATAATAATAATAATAAATATCAGAATTAGAAAAATCAGAGTAATAATCATCACTTACATCATCATGGAGTGGAGGATTTGAGCATTCCCCTTGAGCTAGTTTGATCTTTTGCATGGACTCTTGTTCGAACTGTACACTCCTTTCGATGAATGTTTCCTGAGATGAGGGATCAAAGAGATTGTAATCCTATGCATATTAATAATATTCAACCATAATGGACTCCTTTCTTTGAGTTTTCAAGGATATTCTCTTCTTAGGAGGAATTATAGCCCAAGCCTTTAAGCCAAAAACCCTGAAATGAGAAACATTGGGTTTGTGACCACTCCAAGTCTCAAATGGAGTTTTTCCATAAAATTCTTTGTGTGGAGCTCTGTTCTAAAAATATGCTACACAATTTATAGCTTCATCCCATATATTAGGATTCAAATCCTTTTCTTCCATCATGCATGTAGTCATCTACTTCAGAGCTCTATTATTACGCTCTGCAACACCATTTTGATGTGGTGTGTAGGGCACAGAATGTTGAATTTGGATGCCATATTCTTCACAAAGCTGCTGCAAAATATTATTTACATACTCCTTTCCATTTTCAGTCCTAAGCATCTTGATATTTTTCCCACATGAATTCTCAACTAAATCTTTGTACACTTTGAAAGTCTAAAAAACTTCATATTTTAGCTTAAGAAAATACACCCAACAATACCTTGAGAAATCATTTATGAAAGTGAACACATACCTTGAATTCCCATATGAGGGTGTGGTAAGAGGCCTTATGAGACCTGAATGAATCAAATCAAGCACTTGTACATCCCTCATTGCCTTTCCTTTCTCATATTTTCACTCAGCATGTTTTCCCACTACACACCCTTTTGCATGTGCCATTGGAAAACTTGATGGTAGGAAGCTCTTCAACCATGATTTCCTTGCTTAGTGCTTGGAGGTACCTATAGTTGAGATGACCATATCTCTCATGCCATAACTTGCTTTGATTATTTTCATGTTACAGGAGCACATTCCCTTAGGATTATGGAAGGAAGTGAGAGAATTTGTATAGTCTTGAATAATGGTCAACAAAACCCACTGCAACAATTTGTCCTATAGATATTTATGAGATCTCCACATCATTTTGAGTAAATGTTACTCTTTTGCTTGTACCACTGTGTGTCATTTGATATATAGATATTAGGTTCACTACAAGTTGAGGCACAAACAACACATTGTAGAAGTACCCATCTTCTAGATCAATCCTAACAATCCCTTTGTCTTGGATTTATGAACCATCACCCAGAAGGATGGATGGACCAATACAAGGATGAATAGCCAAGAAGGAATCATGCATGGAAGACATGTGCATGGAGGAACCTAAATATACGATGAAGGAAGAAGAGATTGAAGATCTAGCAACCAAATCCTGGAATCTCTCCTTGTTCTCTGAGCTTGAACCTCCCTCTTTATTTGTTGCACCTTCTAGTAGTGGGATGTTCTTCTCAAGGAGCTGCACCATCATGTCAATGGTTTTCTTCATGTATGAACTCTCTAGATTCCAACCCTTGTGACAATAAGTACATTTTTTCTTCTCTTCCTTCTTCTTATGTTTTTTGTTGCTAGGATTTGAAACCCCATCTAAAGATTTGGAATCTAGGATCTAAGGGAATTCTCACAATTCAATATGTTCATGAATTATGCATAAAAACAGTGAAAAGAGTGAAATTAGCACATATAGATGGTGTAAATAATAGAGTTTATTATGATTGTCCAACATGTAAATATGTCTATAGCATGTTTATAATACAATGGGAGAAAATTGTTAGCCTTTGGAGGAAATTTGGATGCATACATGTGGCAATCTTAGATTGGACCTCAAAACCCCCTTAGATGACTAATGAGCTCCCAAGCCACCTCAAACAGTCATGAATTCTAGTGTGAACATGGATCAAGAATTCTAGGACATAAATGAGGGTAGGATAGACATGGTGGAGTGCATGGGTGAGTGGGAGTGGCTCTAGGCAGAAATAAATGGCCCAAAAGAGCCAAAAACCACAAAATAATTGCACTAGCACCTTTAGTCAACCATTTTCCATGTTTTAAGGGATGGGGAGTGCGCCAAGGATTGGATAGTCATTAATGAGGATGCATGTGTAACCAGAATGATCAAAGGAGAGTGCATGGGTGCATTTATGAGTCCAAAAAACCTAAGGAACCAATATTGACCAACACAACTTTGTTTTGGACCATATAACATAAGCATGAGGCTAATGAAAATGTGTCATATTTTTATGATCATGGTACTAAGGTGGAATAATGCTCTAATAGGATCCATGATAGTTAATGTTCATATAGAAGCACGCCTCAGTACCTCAGGTCCCCATGTCGACCCTTGTCCATGTCATGGTCTCTGTCTTAGTGGAGAACAATCCTCTTCCCATGTTGCTTGTGCCCCATGTCACACAATTACCACTTTTTGTAGGATAAATCACTAACCTGTACCACACGTTGTTGGGAGATTGAATGCTCATGTAAGCTCCTCATCATCTATATTCTTGATCTACCACTCATTAGTCCCATCGGCCATCTTGGTAAAGCGTCTCTCTAGTTCCACCAAGGATTCTGCTGAAAATATCCACCAATATCTCCCCCAACAAGAGAATCAACATGATTTTCCACACCAACACCTCCATCCATCCCTACAGGCCCTACTAGCCCTACACCCTCATCTTGAGGCCGACAACGATGAGATCTATGTAGTGGTTGTACTGGTCCAACATTTGCATCACAAAGTGGAAACAAATAATCGGTACAGTTGTCCAAAAGTATGTACATGATCATCATAAATGTACATAAATAGATATTATGGTACAAAAAAAAGAAATGCATACTTGAATCGTCCCAACCATGGGCTGGTGTAGGAAGCTACAAATAACCTATGTATTCCATCCTACTCAATGGGTAACACTTTATTGACATGATACAACAAAGCCACATCTCCATGAAATACAGTGTGTAGTACATCACCACCTCACCACCTCCAAGGTAGGGAAACATTGGACCCCAATACACCATCACACCAACGGCCTCAAAGAAGGAAACTGCTCGAAAAAGTAATTACACAGGACACTCCCATGTCAAAAGTTCCTAATTCAACCGCGCCGATGCAACTTGTCTATTTGGGCTATGATGCTAGCACACAAGACACTCCCATGCCAGAAGCTACTAATCTGAATGCCCTGGATTAACTCATCTAGTTGGGTCCCGATGCTCTCTAGAAGCATTAGCCACTAAGCAACCTGCTCCCTAGAAATCACCCTCTCCACTAGAAATAGTTGGCCACCTGTAATCCTATGAATAGATGATGGCCTAGGATCCCTAGCACCAGTATCACCACTTCTCGCATAGTCATGTCACTCAATCACCTCATATGAATATGTCCCAAGTTATACGCACCTCCATCACCATCACAATAGTCATCAATCAACTGAAGAATAATGCACCCCCCCTCCATAATAGGGTGAATTGAATCTCGCACCCCACATCTGTATGAGCTCCCGAAGTAGATAGTTCAACGATCTGATAAATAGGTACCTAAAAAAATTCAGGATACCTCTGTAAATAAAGGATTGCCTCACCTGCAGATCTCCCAATTCCTGCACCATCAAGGTTTCATAATTTTTCTCTCACTACTCAAAATCCATCTATACCTACAAAACAACTAGGGTTAACCTCAAGTTTATCTAGTCACCATGACAAAACTAGAAGCAACCCATAAATAACCAACCCATGTAGCTTTATTGCATGGCCATGTGACACAAATTCATATTAATCGTTCTTAGTGCAATTAGTCCCATCTCACTTAATCATGCATAGCTCTTAGTATTTACACACTTTGGCCACACTTTAGTGAGACTGTATTGAGCACAGTCACAGAGTCATCAACGCGAGATTTCCTAATCCTCTTCTGCACCTACGTGACTATCCATGATATAGACAAATAGATTGTTTGCACAACTAAACTTAGAAAATATTGTGCTTTTCATGGCTATAACCCATTATTGCACATTGTATCAGCACGATATACGTCCCTTTTATCACACTCTTGCATGCTAAAAGGGAAAATATTCATGTGGTTTGTTTGATGAATCAAAACCATCTGTACGAGCCTCTTTCACCCCCCTAACTATAGAATAATTGGGATGAAAATGTAAAGGATAAATGTTAGGATTACCTATCTCTCGGTGCTCAAGAAACCACTACTCCATGCTCTCGAAAATTGTATATGTACTCTCACAAGTATGTAGATCAAATAATACAAATTATTTCTGGAATGTGGGCCCCATCCAGTTTTAAAAAGAAAGGGGCCCAAACTTCGAAACCCCACCAATACTAAACCATATATCCAATTATCAAACCATTCACGCCATTGTTATCAACACACCGATAACTACACAGTGATGCATAATTTCCCTACACTAGAAACACTTCATTTGGTACTCAATACCACATGCACCTCTTAAGTGTGTCATGTTTTGAGCTGTTATTTCTACATTTTCCATACCTTTGTCATGTCCTTTACTATACTTGGGTATGTGTTTCATGTGTGTAGAATGAATCTCATAAGACAAATATATTGTCCACCATCAACAATGATGCAAGAACTCTAACATACATATCATTAGCACTGTTTTGGCTAACAATTGAGATGAGCAAGCTTAAGAAGAAATAATGGTATGATATAAGAAGTTTTGATAAAAGTGATTGAAAGGTGCTAAATCCATGATCAAGGTATTTATTTATTTATAAAAACCATGGGCTAAACTTTGGAAAGAGGATAAAAATGAACATTCGTGCTTGTGGTATATGCTGAAAAATTTTAACGGTTTGGATTTGTTGATGGAAATATCTATGGAAAACATGAGATCTACTCTCAAAACATGCAAGGTAGAAGTGAAATTGATGATTAGCGGAGGAGTTTAAAAAGAATCCTAGATATACAGTAAAGGGTAAAGGTAAAAGAAATCTACAACACAAAGGAAATCATTTTTATAATCAATGGAAAGGTTTAATGGCCCACCTAAATCTACTTTGGATATTTGAATATTAAGAGATATATGACACAGAAGGATTCCTCTATGGGAAGATGTGTTGATAAAGCCATATTGAGAATCAACAAAATATTTAAAACTAAGCATTAATCAACATTGGATATTGTTGGCCGATAAGATCGACGGTGGAGAGGGACTCCGTTGGGAGAACAAGCGTGCTATATGTTTAATTGGAATTTGGCAGAATTGTTAACAGGAAGAATCGATCAACGATCAGGATTCGAAGTATGTGAGATCAACAGTTTTCATGTAGTCCACTGATGGAAGTTACACATTGTTTTACACTTTAGATGGACAAAAGAAATTAAATACGGGGAATATGTAGTAGATGAGATCTACGGTGGAAAATAAAGATCTAGTAGATCTATCGTGATAATAGGATCCTCTATGGGAAATTGCAAAGAGGATAAGAGAGAAGTCGGGCATCGGAGTAGGTAAAGGAGAAAATTAAGGGGCGATCAAGATCGATAGTATAGAAGAAGGGTATATTAAATATATGGAAAGAGGAGTATTCACTAGTTAGGAGTGTACGAAAGTTGACAAAGAATTATACTAATGGAAAAATAAAACTGCTCCTTTGATCCTAAAAACCACTATGAGGAATAATATAAAGGGTAAAGGCATGTAATTGAAGACTATTTTACTTTTATGCATCAGGAGAAGAAAGTACTATTCTACATGGACAAATCCAAGTCAGATAGATAGTCATCTAACCGTCAATTTTCGAAGTAGGCCACATATTTACTCACCTATTAGTATTTAAACATGGATAGTGGAGTAGAAGTAGAGGCTCAGGCCCTAGAATTTGAGAAAATTGATGAAGTTTAAGAAGATAGGGATGGCATAATATTTGAAACAATTTTATCTTTCAAACCCATTACCCAATTAAAAACAAGGTTGGATGCATTCAAAGACTAGGGTATTGATTTGTATAACGTCTTCCAGTCTCATTTTTACTTTTTTTGTCTAGACCAAACCCTTAACCTTCTGGATTTCATCAACCGGTGTGCCCCTAATTATTCTTCTTCAAAAAGAGTAATTATGGATGCATCCAAGTCCAATATTATATGATATGTTAATGCACTTTCTTTTCGAGTCTCCCTTACCGTCCCTCCTACCTTCACCCAAAATAGAGAAGAATTCAGTGAATAAAACCGAATCCAGTGTTTTAGACATGCTGCCTTTGAGAAAAAAACAACCATTCTTTTCAAAGTGTTTCAGGTTAGATATTTCCCTTTATAAACAACCATTTCCCTTAGATGTAAGCTTGTTTAATGAAGAAACCAAGTTGATTGTTTTAATTATGAGTCATTTCTTAGGTTTGGACACATGAAGGTATGTTCAATAGTTTTTTATGAGTTTGTTATTCATAGTTAGTATGGGTCAGTCTAAGGCCCAATCTTTTTCACCCCCATGCCTTAAATTTGATGAATTCCTGTTATATCCCAAAATGACACATCTCTTCTTGTGACCACTTTTCCATGATTTCGACGCATGTCGACACTTCCATGATGACACTTCATTAAATTCACTGAAAAAACAATTAACTTGGAGGAACCATATCTAAAGTTCTATAACTCCGTTTGATGTCTTCTCTGCACCATTGGAAGTTATTTGAGTGAGATAAAACTTTGTGGAAGACACTATAGTCTGAAAATGCCCATAATTACCCACGTATTTCCCTGTATTTATGACTATTTCTATTGAAACCCATAGATCATACATGATTATTGTCATTGCAAATCGCGTATATCCCTTGAATACACGACTGTTGTCTTTGTAGCCCACAAATTTTTCCTATAGATGTCAAAAATGGATGTTTCTTGAATTTTGGGTAGTTTTAGTTGTTATGCAATTGACTCCTTCAGTTGTAACTACTTTGTATTCGACCCAATTTCTTCAGAAAGCTATAAATAGAGGTAGGGAGGTCCATGAGAAGGGACTTGAATCATTGCATTTTTATGTTGGAGGAATTGGGACTCTCTTTCTCCCAACCTTTTCCCTATAATCTTTCTCCTTGTGTTCCAGAGCTTGGAGGTTGAGTTCCTTGGAGAAGAGAAGCAACAGAACTAGATTAAGGTTTCGTGAGGTGCCCAACTTGAAGAGAAGGTATATTTGTAATTCTTTTCATGATTAATAAAGATGTGATGTCCTTCTTCTTCCCAAATATTGTTCAATGTGTGACTGAACCTCTATTTATGATCAAATTTTTATGTTAATCAGATTAGGATTCCATATTACTTTGATTAACATTACTTTATATGTGGTCATATTGGTTTGAGAAAGGTTAATTTGTTTTGCAGGTCTCTTGGAGCAAGAGGAGCAAGAGGAGGATTGAAGGGTTTCTTGGATCAACCTTCGTTTGTCAAGGTATGAACCATACTAATTTCTGAATATTGTTTATATATGATTGCAAAACCATTTTCATCTCTCATTCAACCCCAGTATGTTGATGGCCTCTTAAACCCTATCCATAGGAAACTTTCCTCTACAACAAAACTGGCGACTCCACTGGGGAGAGCCTTGTCTATTTGGGGTTTCTCTGTCTTTCTTCTAGTCTTTTGTAAGGTTTTAGGTCCTTCTTTCCAGTTAGGAACATCTTATCAATGTGATAGTACACCTCCCCTACCTTCCTAAGGCAGTTTTTGGCTTTTTTCGGGCCTTTTCCCACCCATACACGAGTTTCAGACTCCACAGTCACGTGTCTGGGATGTACACATGACCTGTTATACTTTCAACCTACATATGACACACAACCTGTCAGTAGGGAAACTTGCATATGCCCCTAAAACTATTTTTTTCCTCATTTTGTGGTTTTTTCTGTTGTTTGAGGGTTGTTTGGTAGGTTTTTGGGGGTCCTTTGCAGGTGCATGACTCCAGGGAGTTAGTGGCATCCCTTTTGGGTGTTCCTTATCTAGGTTGCATGTCTTTTTATAGCATTAGGGTTTTATCTTTTCTCATTGTATCTAGGAAATATCCCTAGCCATGTGCAGAAGCACCTCCCTTTCATCTATCAGATGAAAGGGTAGAGTATGTGGATGGAAAAATACCCGCAACAAACGATTAGAGGTAAACAAAGAAAAACCTACAACAAAAATGTCAGAAAAAACAACATATACATGTAAATAACATACGGACTCAAAGGAAAAAATAAATGGGGCCATATACCTTCAAGTTGGATTTAAAATGGGGCCACCATGCCCAGACTTAAGAAGTTATCTCTCCAAAACATTGGATGGTGTGGAGTGAGACTCAACACACAGGAGGTTTAGTCAATGGAGGAGATGAAGTGATAGGGGGGTGAGTGGCTTGAAAATGATGGTTTCTCAAGGAACTCATGTGGGCATAATAATGGTAGGAAGAAATGGATGTGAGTTGATAGTGACCCCCACCCTATTATTTATATCTTTTTTCTCTTGTTTTAGGTTTTTTATCCCTTGGTCAGGTTTTTGATCCCTTTTTATGGTTTTAAGCCCTTTTCTCCTCTTTCTTAGATCCCTTTGTGGTTTTTAGGCCATTTTAGGGTTTTAGCCCATTTTTTAGGGATTTAGCCACTTTGTGAGCTATTTTGTCTCTTTTGTGGGATTTTAAGCCCTTTTTGATAGTTTTTGAGACTTTGAGGGGAAAGCATAAGTTAAACAAGGGTGTGGGGTCAAGAAGGGTTAGGAAATGGATGTCTTCATGTGGTGCAGGCCATATGGAGAAAGTTGGGTAATTTTTTGGGTTAACATATTGCCCCTTGATTTGTGAGGGCAGGAACTCATCGTATGGCTGATAGACATCATAGGATCTCTAGGGAGAGGCGATGCTTCCTAGTTCGGGACATGGTGGCTTTGGTTTTGTATCAATGTTGGTTCCCATCAATGGGTGAGATACAATGAATATGTGACATGTATATGGATGAGGCAAGCATACCCATGCTCGTAACAATGTCAACAAATAATAATGTGATCTAGGCTCCAAAATGCAAGAGCTGATCATATACAATTAGTGTTACATACTGGTGGCCTTCACGAGAGGCTAAATAAAATACTGATATGAAGAACTGATACATTGAACCCATGGAATTCTCATGTAATGCTATAGCTTCATAACTTATGATATGCTGGATCTAGAGAGGTACATAGCTGTAGGGACTCACTAGCGGAGAGTCAGAGTCTCTATGGCAAGGTTAATTTTAGGGGCGAATTTTAGCCCAGTGGGCTATTTTTTCATGCTTTTCTCCCAAAAAACATTCACCATTTTGCATTTTTTGAAGCCTTGTTTCACCCAATTTTGATAGGTTAAATTTTTTTCCCCTTAAAAATCACCAAATTATTATATAAACGATATAAAATCCTTGGATATTAAAATATTTTTTGAAAAATACCGCCAATCATTTAATAGTTGGCATTTTAATAATTGGTAATATTCGCCAACATTTATACAATTTTAAATAAGTATGGTTCCTTAAAATCATCCCTGCTCTATGGTACAATATGCTACATAAATCATGAATCTATATAGAAGCACTGCTCTAGGGATTTTGCACACTGTCTCCAGCGTAACCCAAAAATCACAAGGGACATGAACCTATCTAGTTCACTTAGTAGACTCACCAATGTGCTAGATTCAGGAGACAACCAGGGTCTTCGACCAAATATTGCACGAACCAACACCTTGTACAAATCTCAATGGTGCAATGATGTACCAAAAGTCGAGCATGTGAGACACAACCATCCCAAGAGGAACTAAGGACTCCTCTCAAGTGGTACAAGGAACTCATCAATGAGGTTAATGAAACCAAGATACAGGGACCTCTGGGTCTATCCTATGGAATAGATGTGTTGTCATCGACAGAGGGAGACCTGTAACTGACCAAGGAAATGGTGTTTCCTTGACCAGAAGCGCGATGGAGATAAACAAAGGTGTGAGACAATCTGGGGACTAACACACTGAATGGGGGAACAGGGGAAGGATGAATACAGGGGACTCAAACTTCCTTTATTTAGAGTATGACGGCAGGGCTAACCTGGAAACAAATGAAACTGACTCATGGGAGAGGGATCATATCTGTAATACTAGGAATGTAACTATAGATGGGAAGTACTTTGGGGGGGAGGTGATGTAGACTTTTGATATCCAGTGGATCCAAGGACGAATCATCACAGAACACTCTAAACAAAGGCGACCCAATGGGGGGATGTTGCTGAATTGTAACATGTGGGGTGGTGTCTAAAGACACCGTTATGTTACAATCTCATGTATTTTTAGCGAGCCCAAGAAAGTGAATTCTTGAATGTAGTGGGATTGTATCATATCGAGACATTTTTCTAGAAATGATCCGGTGACTTCAGTCCTCGAAAATGAAGAGGGATTGTATCATCCTGAGACATCTGTCCATAATGGATCTGGTGACTTTGGTCCTCGAGAATGTGGTGGGATTGCATCATCCCTGAACTTCTGTTCAAAATGTATCCGGAGGCTTCAGTCCCCATGAATGTGGTGGGATTGAATCATCCCTGAACTTCTGTTCAAAATGTATCTGGAGGCTTCAGTCCCTGTGAGTGTGGTGGGATTGCATCATCCCTGAACTTCTGTTCAAAATGCGTCCACAAGATTTGGTCCCCATGAGTGTGGTGGGATTGCATCATCCTTAAACAGATGTTCAAAATGTATCTAGAGGCTTCGGTCCTCATGAATGTGGTGGGATTGCATCATCCTTGAAAATATGCTCAAAATGTATCTGGAGGCTTCGGTCCCCGTGAATGTGGTGGGATTGCATCATCCCTGAACTTTTGTTCTGAATGTATCCATATATTTTGGTCCTTGTGAATGTGGTAGGATTGCATCATCCTTGGACTTATTCCTAAAGTGATAGGGATTGATTATCCCGTAATTAATCCGGTGACTTCGGTTGTCGAGAATGTGGTGGGATTGCATCATCCTTGGACTTTAAGTCCAAAAGTGATCCAAATAATTTTTGTCTTTGAGCTGTGGATTACAGGTTGTTGTTGATGATGATGATGTTACTGATCAAAAGATCAAAGTTTGATGATGATGATTTTACTTATCGAAAGATCAAAGTGTGATGGTAATGATGTTATTGATCGAAAGATCAGAGTGTGATGACGATGACGTACTGATCGTAAGAACATAGTATGATGATGATGATGATGCTGATCGAAAGTTCAGAGTATGATGATGATGATGTTACTATGATGGTGACATACTACAATGATGATGATGTTGATCGAAAGATCAAAGTGCTACTGATGATGATGTTGCTGATCGAAAGGTCAAAGTACTGATGATGATGCTGTCAGTCAAAGTGTTGTTGTTGCTGAAGACTGAATATTGAAGATGAAGACTATATGATGTTGAAAAGCTTCCAATGATTTATAGATGTGTCACCCTGATGATGTTGATGATTTCCTCTCTTTCCTATTGTTGTTTGTGTTGATGTTGTTGCGGAATACCCTTCTCATTAAGGGGGAGTGTTGAAATATTGTAACTTTGAAGAATATTATATATATATNNGTCATGAGGAAGTTCCCTCAAATTGTAAGTCAGGTTATTAGTACCCCAGTTGTGGTTACTCGAGCCTACAAGATTAAATTAGGATTACTTGAGCCTACATAACTGATTTAATTATTAAGTGAATGAAAGAATATAAATAGAGGTGTGGCACTCCTCATTTGGAACAAACACACTCACTTGTGTAGCGCATTAGTGAGATAGAGAAATTATATGGAGGAGGAGGGTTAGTCTTTTGGTTTTACCTTTTATCTTTTTGGGGCATCTACATTGAAGAAGCTTTTGCTGGGTTTTTCCCTTTAGGGTTTTCCCACGATAAATCTTTGTGTTCTTTTTTGTGTGGTTGTGATTTTCTATCTTTCAGTGATATTTTGGATTATGTTTATGCTGTTATGATGCTAAATGTTTTAATATCTAATATAACCATTAAAATTCAACATCAGGACACCTAAGTATTGGTTCCATCGATAGTTTAGCTTTTAGGATTTCAAAAGCATTTTGACAAGATTCTATGCACTGGAATTCTATGTCATTTGTAAGCAATTTAAACATTGGTGCAGCTATTTTAGCAAAATTTTCAATAAAACAACGGTATTATCCTACATGACCAAGAAATATTCTTACCTCTTTCTGATTTTTGGGAGAGGGAAGGCCAACAATTACTTCGATCTTCGTAGGATCTACCTTAATTCCTTGGGAGGAAACATGATGTCCTAAAACTATACCTTCTGTCATTAACATTTTACATTTTTCATGACTAAGGGATAAATTCGTTTATTGAAATCGGATCAAAACCTTCTCAAGGTTGTCAAGGGATTCTTGAAAGGTATTACCATAGGCCATAAAATCATCCATGTACACCTCCACATAGTCATGTATAAGATCAAAAAATATTTCTAATACTGCTCGCTAAAAAGTGGCAGGTGCATTACATAATCCAAATGGAAAAACTCGATAAGCATATGTTCCCAAAGGGCATGTAAAAGTGGTCTTGTCTTGATCTTCAGGTTCTATTAAAATCTAGTTATAACCACTATATCTGTCAAGAAAGGAAAAATACTATGTACCTGACAGGGTATATAACACTTGATCAATAAAAGGTAAAGGAAAGTAGTCTTTAAGTGTATCTTTGTTTAGCTCCCTAAAATCAACACAAATGTGCCATTTCCCTATGACTTTATTCGGGACTACTACTAAAGGAGATACCCATTTTCTATCGGAGATAGGATAGATGAGACCAACAGTGAGGAGTTTTTGTAATTCTTCTTTCACTATATCCTTTAGAGCAGGATTCATCCTCCTCTGTGGTTTCCTTACAAGTGACATGATTGGATCCATATAGATGTGGTGAATATAGGTGTCAGGGTGTATACCCTTCATATCAGTGTATTCCCATGCAAATGCTCTAGCTTGTTTCTTAAGAACTTTAAGCAGCTGTGCTTGTTGGTTTTCACTTACTCCTGTGTTTATATGTAGAAATATTTCAAGGCCAGCCTTGTAAGGTATGGTATAGTTTCATTTATGCTCTTTAATAATGAAGACACAAGGTTTATCTGTAAACATTGAGAGAGCCATATTCTCTTGAAACTTATCTCCAAAAATCTGGTTGAACTGAGCAAAAGACTAAGGGAAATATGTACATGTTGTTGAAGAAACAAACTAATTCAATACATTCTCAGTGGTATTCTCCTTCAGTTCCCAGGAGAAATAACTAGGAAGGGAGAGGTCATCAATATCCTCATCCCCGAAAGAGCAATTTAACCACCATGAATTTTTAGTTATTGGTTGCGTTGGGGGGCATAAAATAAGTCTCTGTGTAGACAACCCATTGGAAATTGTCATCTCCCCATCCCTACATCCTATAAAATCATTGGCAGTAGCTAACCATGGTCTTCCAAATATAATAGGATTCCCTTTATAAGGATCCTTTGATTCTACAACCATAAAGTTGACAGGGTATTCCCATGAGGCTACTCATACAAAAATGTCATCCAGGACTCCAGCGGGTTTTACCGTGGTATGGTCTGATAGTTCTAGGATGGAAGAAGCAGGTCGAAGAAATCATCCTAACTGTAAAACTTCTAAAACTGTGGTTGTCATCATGTCAATGGCAGATCTTAAATTGATTAATGTATTTTCTATGGCGGTGGTATTTATAATTGCAGTCACTACTAGGGCTCCTGGATTTGTATATTTTGCAATTTGGGACTGATCTGTCATACATTAAGACATCTCTCCTATAACATGAATTTGTTGGAATATAATAAACCCACTCATAAAATAATTAATCCTTATTTGATTCATTTCCTACCCACTAGCTTAGATAGTTGGCATCCACTTGCACCTTAGAGTCAACACTTGCCATCTATATCTCAGGAATGATTTATTTCTGATTCTGGGTGTATCTTGACCACTTTATGGCCATCCAAAATTGGTAACTGTGCTTTACAACAGATTCTGCTTTATTCTGCTTTATCTGATTTATCCTATTTTTTTGTGGATAAGGTAAAGCTAGTCAACTAGGAAACTGGAAGATTTTGTTGCCAACCCATCCTCCATTATTTTCTCTCCATATTCTAGGATTAGCAAGTCTTTCCTTCACTCATCATCGCTCACACATGCTATTGCTAATTTGTGAGGTGCTTGGTAGATTGGGAAAGTGCTTTAGTCAACTATGGGGTTTATCATAATTAGTAAGCCTGCTTTATGAACTAGCTTGAGTTGTCTTCTAGCAACTCTATTTTCCTTTATAAGGATGTATTACCTATGTAATAATACCAATTATCATTTATTAACAATTCATTAATGTGTGTTCATTAATTCTTCTTCTTCTCTCCTTATGTTAATTCTCTACAATTCTCTGTGAGGTTAATTGTGTGCCTAGATCCTTAGCATGTTTATGAAATTCCTTATGCCATCAAGAATTTATAATTTCTACATGGTATCAGAGCTTAGGATATCAAATCTCTACATGATATCAGATCTTTGAGAGTTCATTAATTAATCCTCCTTTTTCAGATTTGTAGATTTATTTTGCACGTTCAACTTCGAATGGATTCAAGAGTATCAGTTCCTCTTCTTTCTCCATTCACAAGCTATTTAGAGTGGAAATTGAAGATGATTCCATATATAAAGAGACAAGGTATCTATGAGATATATATTCGAGCTAGTGAAGAGTCTTATGAAGAGCCAAGTGAATGGTTGAATGACTGTGATAGAGCAATTGGAGCTATTTGTCGAGCTATCTCTCCAAGCATGCGCTACCTTATTGATTATGCTGGATACCCAAAGGATATGTGGACAACATTGGATAGAGTTATGGGAAAGGACAATGAGGATCCTTCTAGCTATGTGGAGAGTTCCTCTAGCTCCTCAATGATTTCTCTCTCTCAGGATGTTTCGGCCTCTACAGTCTCTGATGAAGTTGATCATGAAGAAGAAGTTTCTCATACAGTTCTTGTTGCTACTACTCTTTGATTTGATGCTTCCTCCTTCAATCAAGAAGCAAATATTGAAGAGCCATTTTTTTTGTGTCTCTTGAAGTAGAAGATATTGATTCATCTTCTTATGATTTTTTGATGAAAAATAAGTGACTAATGGAGCTACTAATGCTATTGATGATTCACTCACACATTCAGTGTTCTCTATGTCTTCTATCATGGATTCTAAGATCCATATGCCAAACCTCTCACACTTTGTGCATGACTCTCTTCTTGATGGTGCGTAACCCAGTGACTTCTAGGATGTTTGTTTAGCCAAATCAAGTCCTTCTAGTATTTTTCCACTTACCATACTTGATTCCGTGTTCTTCTGTAGCTCCTCCTTTGTTCTTGGCACTCATTCTCAGAGCCTCCTTGAATATTTTGAACATCACTATCTTTCCTCCTTACATTCTTCTACCATAGAGGATTCTTTACCAGTATATTCCCATGAGTCTACTGTTGTGCTTATATGTGATCTCTTGGATTATTTAGAAGCCAGATCAACCCATGGAGCCCATTCACTCGCACTCTTTGATCCTGTGCCTTATCTATGTTACTACATGATCACTTGCACACATCCTCTCTGTGTAAATGAAGATGGAGACATTTTTCATTTGCTTGGATAGTTATTTCACCTATCTGGAGCTCATTTCATCTCTACTGGTTTGAATTTCAAGTCATATCATCATCTTGGAGCTGATTACAAGTTGTAAGATCCTTCAGTATTTCCTTCACATCATTGGATATTAGTTGTTCTACATGGTCCTAGTTTCCATCCTGCAGTTGTCCTTAATCCAAGTGAGAAGATTTATCTTATTCCCAAGAAGAAGGGTTATCTCCCAAAATAATTTATTTTGATAGTATGAAGAATTTAACTCATGCAATGAATGATATGAATATCACTGACAGTTTGAAATCCTCTGTTTTTTATTTGGATGAAAATTTCACAAGTTGTAGCTTTCAGTGGCTTAGGTGAGGACTATAATAGCTCATTATCCATCGAATTGGGGTGCTTTCGACAGACCAGAAAGAGAGATAAAAGGGGTTTAAACCACCGAAAGTGAGTGGCAATCAGCGGCGGGAAAGGTACATTCGATGGCTTAGGAGAGGCCCAGAACATCTCATTAGCCATCGAAAAGGGTCTTTTTCAGCAGATAAGAAAGGGATGCAACATATACACTAACCATCGAAAGCTGGAAGATAAATATCAGGTGGAAAACCCTTTCAGCGGTTTAACTAGCCAATGCATATTGACATTGGAGTTTCGTTTCTCAGAGCATAATGTTTTTTATTTTTCGATGGTTTCATTTTTTCGCTGTCGGGATTTTATTGAAGATTGAACTGGGGCATTAGTCTTCTATGCCGTCGACATTTCGGAAGGGAAACGATGAACGTACCGATGGAAAATTATTTTTTTCGTTGAATCATAGTTCTTTTGACTGCCATCGGAACATTTTTTTGATAGCGGTCAGAGGTTTAGTCTTCTACAACGCTGACGTTTCGGAGGGATTGTCCTTTATGTTGCTGACACTACAAAGAGTCTTGTGGTTTAAAGTTTTGACGCATTAGTAATTTTTCCTCCCGACCTCCGATGCTTAACAGTTGTGATGTTAGTGGTTTGAATTACCGACACTACGGCAACATTCAGGTTTAAAGTTTCGATCCTTAGTGTTTAGAGCTTCCGATCGCTAACGGGTTCGTTAGTGGTTTGAATTGATAACGGGTTCTTTATTGGTTTGAACCACTGACACTATGGTAGCGTTCAATTTTAAAGTTACGATCCTTAGTTTTTAGAGCTTCCATTCACCGACGGGTTCATTAGTGGTTTCAATCGTCAACACTACGGCAACGTTCAGATTTAAAGTTTCGATCCTTAATGTTTAGAGCTTCCGATCACCAGTGGGTTCTTCCTATTTTCGGTAGTTAAAATTTTCGATAGACTCGCCACTTAACCACAGAAAGTGGACAAAGGTTTAAAAGTGAGTTTTTGACAGGCAGAACTGGAGTTTGGCGACTGCAGATGGCTCAGGGACATAAGTTAAAGATAAAAGATGATGACAGAAGTATCAAAAAGGGTCTGTTTAGATCTATTATGACAAAACAACGCCATAAAGTCATCAACCCTAATTTTCAAGGAGAAATCAATGGGTTAACTGACAGTGGACCAGTAGTAGTGATCATCAACAACTACTTCAACTATTTAATGTTCAGTTAGTGAAATAAATCTTCATCATAGTTAGAGAAATAGTTAGGTAGGGTTTGAAACCCTAATTTGGAAAACCTGTCACTTTTGAGTATTTTTGAAAAACATATCGAAGTTTCAAGATCTATACTTTTTGTAAAAAGGATATAAAGCCTAAGATCGATTTTATAATAAAGGTTCAACTTCGGGGATTTATAAGCCTATAATGCTTTCAGCTTCTCATTTTACTCTTCATGAATATAATCTCTTTTTTTATGATATGTTCAGCCATCATCTCTTTCTTTACTATACTTATGCCTGAATGTGTATTTAGGTCATTTTCAGATTGATTAATAGATGATAGCTGTCATCCTATTGGTTTGTTAATGTAATTTGATTTATAAGTGCCATCCTTATCATGATTTAGCAATTTATATGCATATGTTTTGTATGTAAGTCTTCCAGCATGATGAGTTCTTCATCCCTGCACCTTATTGTCAACTTCTGAGCAATCGTAACTAAAAGCCTTGTAAATGAGTGACTTTTATGCATGTCTTGAGAGTGGAAAGGTTATATAGGTCAACTGGCTTGATCCATATCAGAAAAACCTAAAAACATTTTATGTTACCAGGCATCCTCAAGCTACAACCTAGAGGAGTTTCCTGGAGTGATAAAAAATTGGTGCCATTGCCAGGGAGAGGAGACTGAAGCTCAGCTTCCCTGGGAGACGACATAGATCCTTACTTTGATGATAGAAAAATCTTGGACACTATTATGGTTGTAATCATATTTCTAGCGACTCCATTGGAATAAGGTAGCTTCAAGAAGACCAAGTAGCAGAGCAAACCCTAAAGGGCCACCAGCAACACCCGTTTCATATCCAGAAGAGATTTTAAGAGGAGCTAGGGTTTCACTAAGAAAGACCTCCAGAGCTGCATGGGGAGCTACATTAGGTATTTCCAGAGGTATTTATGTTGTTATATCAATTATACCTCCATTTCAATCTTCTTATGCTGAAGCATCTAGTTCTCAAAAGTTTATAAGTAAATCAAAAAAATTTAGGGTTGAGGAATCTTCAAGCACTGCTACTTGTGAATATATCATCCCTAGTGACTCCATTGAATAAATGTGGCTCCTTGAAGGGCTCATAACAAATCAAATAAAGAGAGGCCACCAGCAACACCTGTCGCAGACCCAGAGAATATCATCAGAAAAGGAAGAGCTCTACAAAGGAAAATTTCCAGAGCAGCAAAGACACCATGGGGGATTCACTTGTTTACCAATATCCTATCACATTAGTTCATATTGTGGGTTTTAAAATTATCAAAAATTGAACCAATATATTGCAGGTATTGGGGGGGATGAGGGGTTTCAGGTGGGGGTGGGTAGGGTGGTTTATAAGGATTGAGGTATAAAAAGGGGTGGGGAGGAGGTTTTAAGTATTGGGAGGGAATTTCAACAAAAATATTTTGGGTCAATATATTTGGAAGTTAAGGGTATTATTTAATATCCCACGATCACATGTTCTATGTGAGAGGTTCACTAAGTGAAGTCCCCATGAAGGAAAACTAGATCAAATTTGTTGGTAGAGGGAGAAGAAAACTAGCCCTGCTGCTAGGGAAGATTTAAAAAGACTTCCATTTCCATGATCCATTCAAATTAAATAAATCTCCACTCGGGAGGACCTAGTTGATAAAAGATAAAGAGGCTAAAGTCAAAATCCAAGTACTAGTTCAGCAGTTTACTTTATGAAGTGCTGTTATTTTTTATCAACTCCTTTATACTTTTCCCTTTACGTGTTAAAAGAATTATCCTATGTTTTATATATTCTAAATATTATCAACCATATTTTATAATCCATCTGTAGAAGAATATTTGCAGCCTGCTTGTATTGTAGAAGGTGAATCAGTCTTTGTGTCATAGCTCATTTATAAAAGTGACCTCTGTATCCAGATTCCTTCTAAATCTGATCAGACATGTAACCTTGAAGAAACCAAAACTAATTCAAAACCTATGTAGAGCTCAACACTTGTTGCCATAACCGTTGAACCTTGTCAGCAGATTGTTATCCCTCATGATCAGCCCACATCCTTTCAAATCAAAATCAGGATGAATATGTTTAAGCCATTAAAACTGACCTCTCGACTTCATCCTTATCCTCTTGACTGTTATGAATATATCCCTTGGTTTTCCGAAGAGAATCAAGCTTTAGGGGAAAGGCACTTGGAATCTTTCAAAGATTTTATTGACCATTTTCAGATTGTTCATGAGGATGTAATCATGAGATTTTTCTCTAAATCGTTGATTAGAGATGCTGCTATATGGTTCAAGAATTTAAGAGCTGACTCTATTGGCTCTTGGATAGAATCCAATGATGCATTTTGGAAGCATTGGGGTGAGAACAAATATCTTGATTTGTATCTCGCTGATTTATATGCTTTGAAGAGAGAGGAAGATGAAACTTTGCCTATCTTCAATCGAATATTCTACAACACTTATCATGATATGCCTTTGGAGATCTGGCCCAAAGAGACAGCTGCCATTATATATTATGTGATGGGACTACATTCGAAATTGGCCCTTCTTCTGCTAGAAAGGAAATATTCATCTTTAAGCATTCTTTTTGAAGATGCTTTAGAGGTGGAGGAAAACATTTGTGCTTCAAGGAGAATCCCAGAGCAGTTTGATTTTGAAAACCATCATTTACCTAAGCCAAATAAACATTAGTATGATTCAGATTTTGAACAGGAAGATTATGAGTCTGAAGCAGATTTGGAATAGCAGCAAGCATGTGAGCTCCTTTTAGATTTAGAATCATATTATTCAGTGTTTGCAAAGTACTCCCAAGACAGGTATGAATCTGTATTTTATGATCAGTTGGAAAACCAAGATAAGCCTATGATAACTAGTGATTGTATAGGCAATTATATGTTTTCAACTGATCTTTATTCATATGATGTAAACCCTGTTTTATCATCCTATTTTGAGCACTATTCTCAAAAGGAAATTTTAATGATTGATGATCAGGATCTGATCATAAGAGAACAAGAAGGTTCAGATCAGCTGTTGAGCTTGCATTTTGATTCGACAAAGGTTGAGAAGTCCACATTCAACATTGACATTAGTGAAGGAAAAGATCAGCAACATAAAAATGTATTTCTTGTTGGCTTTTATGACCCTGTTGCTGACTATCTGGAACTTATGAGAAGCATAGATATCAAAATATATTTTTTTTCAGATGATAGCTGGTTCTCTCACCCTTCGAAACTATATTGCTACATGATAGGGTTTCAATTATTTTTTGGGTCAAGATCAATAGTAAGTTCAACGGATCATTTTCTGACATGGCTTCATTGGAAGCATGATGTCACGTGATAAGAAGACCCTACTGATTAGAATTAGGAGTAGGATTAGATAGGAAAATAAGCTCTTAATATGAGCATCTAGGTCATTCTTAGTTTTTTTCGTGAATAAGCAAAATGGGCTACAGGAAGATTGCAGCAGATCAGTTATAAAAGACAAATGACTCCATGCCCAATGGAACACTAGAACATAGCTTCAATTATTATTTTTTGGTAAAGGAATTTTTGGTCTGGGATTCTTGGGACCTCACTGGGAGGTTCCCATCCCCAAGTAGGAGCCAGATGTTATCTCCCAAAATAATTCATTTTGATAGTATGAAGAATTTAACTCATGCAATGAAGGATATGGATATCACTGACAGTTTCAAGGCCTCTGTTTTTTATTTGGAATAAAATTTCACAAGTTGTAGCTTTGAGTGGCTTAGGTGAGGACTATCATAGCTCATTAGCCACCGAAAAGGGGCACTTTCGACAAACTAGAAAGAGAGATAAAAGGGGTTTAAACCATCGAAAGAGAGTGGCAAGCAGCAGTGGGAAAGGTACATTCGATGGCTTAGGCAAGGCTCAGAACATCTCATTAGCCACCAAAAAGGGTCGTTTTCAGAAAATTAGAAAGGGGTGTAACATATACACTAGACAACGAAAGCTGGAAGATAAATATCGGGTGGAAAACCCTTTCAGTGGCTTAACTATCCAATGCATATTGATTGTGGAGTTTTGTTTCTCAAAGCTTAATGCTTTTTATTTTTCTATGGTTCCATATTTTTGCTGTCGCGAGTTTATTGAAGATTGAGCCAGGGCATTAGTCTTCTATGTCGCCAACATTTCGAAAGGCAAATGATGAACATCCCGATGGACAATTCTTTTTTTTTGCCGAACCGTGGTACTTTTAACTGCCATCAAAACATTTTTTTGACAACGGTCGGAGGTTTAGTCCTCTACAACGTCGATGTTTCAGATGGATTGTCCTTTATGTCATCGACACTACGAAGAGTCTTGCAGTTTAAAGTTCCAACTCATTAGTGGTTTGTTCTCCCGACCTCCAATGCTTAACAGTCGCGACGTTAGTGGTTTGAATCGCCGACACTTCGGTAGTGTTCAGGTTTAAAGTTTCGATCCTTAGTGTTTAGAGCTTCCGATCACCGATGGGTTCATTAGTGGTTTGAATCACCAACATTATGGGAGTGTTTGGGTTTAAAGTTACGATCCTTAGTGTTTATAGATTTCGATCATCGATGGGTTCGTTAGTAGCTTGAATTGTTGACACTACGACAGTGTTCATATTTAAAGTCCTGATCCTTAGTGTTTAGAGCTTCCGATCGCCGACGAGTTCTTCCTCTTTTTGGCAGTTAAAAGTTTCTATAGACTGGATGCTTAACCACCGAAAGTGGAAAGAGGTTTAAAAGCAAGTTTTTGACAAACAGAACTGGATTTTGGTGACTGCAGATGGCTCAAGGACATAAGTTAAAGATAAAAGATGCAAACAGAAGTATCATAAAGGGTCTGTTTAGATCTATTATGACGAAACAACACCATAAATTCATCAACCCTAATTGTCAAAGAGAAATCAATGGGTTAACTGACAGTGGGCCAGCAGTAGTGATCATTAGCAACTACTTTAGATATTTAATGTTCAATCAGTGAACTAAATATTCATCATAGTTAGACAAATAGTTAGGTAGGGTTTGAAACCCTAATTTGGCAAAACTGTCACTTTTGAGTATTTTTGTAAAAACAGATCGAAGTTTCAAGATCTATACTTTTTTTAAAAAGGATATAAAGCCTAAGATCGATTTTATAATAAAGGTTCAACTTCGGGGATTTATAAGCCTATAATGCTTTCAGGTTCTCATTTTACTCTTCATGAATAGAAGCTATTTTGTTATGATCTGTTCATCCATCATCTCTTTCTTTACTGTACTTATGTCTGAATGTGTATTACAGTCATTTTTAGATTGATTAATAGTTGATATCTATCATCCTATTGGTTTGTTAGTTCAATTTGATTTATCAGTGCCATCCTTATCATAATGTAGCCATTTATATGCATATGTTTTGTATGTAATTTTGCCAGCATGATGATTTCTTCATCCCTACACCTTATTGTCAACTTCTGAGCAATTGTAACTAAAAGCCTTGTAAATGAGTGAGTTTTATGCATGTCTTGAGAGTGGAAAGGCTATATAGGTCAACTGACTTGATCCATATTAGAAAACCCTAAAAACATTTTAAGTTACCAGGCATCCTCGAGTTACAACCTAGAGGAGTTTCCTGGAGTGATAACAAGAATATTCCTCCAAACATCAGCATTTAGTTTGGAGCAGCAGCAACACCAGCAGTTCAACATTTGGTATTTCTTTTCATGTCCTTTCTTGAGGGAGGATTTTCCCCTTGAGTTTTTGCCTCTTTCCTCATTTCTTTGGACAAGATAAATTGTAAAAGGGTTACCATAGCTTTGTTGTTGGGCCCTATATGCATATATATTTCTGATTAGTTCGGAGATATCATCATAAAGTTAGGCTTAAATGGGGGTGTTGGAATATAATAAACCCACTCATAAAATAATTAATCATTATTTGATTCATTTCTTACCCACTAGCTTAGATATTTGGCATCCACTTGCACCTTAGAGTCAGCACTTGCCATCTATATCCCAGGAATGATTTATTTCTGATTCTGGGTTGATCTTGACCACTTTATGGCCATCCAAAATTAGCAACTGTGCTTTACAACAGAATCTGCTTTATTCTGCTTTATCTGCTTTATCCTACTTTTTCGTGGATAAGGTAAAGCTAGTCAACTAGGAAACTGGCAGCTTTTGTTGCCAACCCATCCTCCATTATTTTCTCTCCATATTCTAGGATTAGCAAGTCTTTCCTTCACTCATCATCACTCACACATGCTATTGCTAATTCATGAGGTTCTTGGTAGATTGGGAAAGTGCTTTAGTCAAGTATGGGGTTTATCATAATTAGTAATCCTGCTTTACGAGCTAGCTTGAGTTGTCTTCTAGAAACTCTATTTTCCTTTATAAGGATGTATTACCTATGTAATAATATCAATTATCATTTATTGATAATTCATTAAATGTGTTCATTAATTCTTATTCTTCTCTCTTTATGCTAATTTTCTACAATTCTCTGTGAGGTTAATTGTGTGCTTAGATCCTTAGCATGTTTATGAAATTCCTTATGCAATCAAGGATTTAGAATTTCTATAGAATTATGAGAGGGCCCTTTTTCTTCTTTCCTAAGCATTTAATACATAGCTCCGTTATTACCTTGCTATAGATTGGTATGTCTTTTATATCTTGTAATAGAGGGATTTTAATACATATATTCTTTAATTCATTCAAAATGTTGTACTCTGGATGAACTATGGGTTTTTCTATTACTATTATTTCTACAAATGGAGGAACTCTTTGCTCCTGGATAGTTTCTTATGAAGGATGATTGTGTATTGGAACCTTTGGAATGTTCACATCCTCCAAAATAACATCATTCACGGGTTCATTCGAGTCCTTTTCTTCTTCATTTTCTTCATGAATGAGTGAGTGATGACTTGGGTTTATCAATCACAAATCTTCCCAATCGTAATTGAATTTCATGTACATGTACAGTCGAAATAAGGTATGATGGAAGAATTTGCAACTCAATTCTATTAAGAGCTTGAGTTGGTTTATTATTAGGGTTTGGTATCAGTTGCGCAGGTAATAATGTCGGTCGAGGAGGATTTGTGTTATGGAAATAATGAGGTTGTTGTGTGATAAAAGGAATTAGCGGTACAAACCCAGGTGAAATTTGCTAGAAATTTGTTTGATGCTGAGGATAAGGATGATTAGATGCAGGGATAGGTTGTGACTGAGGATATGGTTGTCCTCTCCATCCGTGTGACTAATATTACTATTGCAAAAATTGAGGAGGAGGGTACTGAGGTTGCCAATTCTTCGAACTTGAATTGTTCCATTGTTGAGGTGGTTTATGTGGAGGATAATAGAGTGGGGGTTGTGGTGGAAATTTCTAATATGTTGGTTGATCTCTAGGTTTCTAAGGAGGCCTCCTATATGTTTCAACTACATCCCCACTCTTATAGATGGCTTGCAACCCACGCAAGGAGGGGCAATTATCTATTGGATGCTCTTATGTATAGATGTGACATATGGAGATGTTGTTTAATGGACATTTCGTTTGGGGATGTTTAGTTATACATCTTGGACAAAATATAATCATTTTTGCTCGTTCTTCATCCTGCCTTTTCTTGGCTTGTAAATCATCTAGTTGAGAATCCATTTCTCCCAAGATATTAGTTTTGAAATTCTCCAATAGGTTTCGTAACTCTACTCTTGTAAATCCACTTGAACTAGGAATGTTTCCTCTTACATTTCTACTAAAAGGGTCTCGAAAAATTTTCACAACTTTCCCCCTACTACTAGAATAATTTTTACATATCTCATCGATTTGTGCAAAATTTTTACGAGAAATATTGCCAGCCGCCATGAGATTAAGACTTTCTAACAAGACCTCGGATATCCCCTTAAGGAAAAGTGTACGTACTGCATCATCTTGGAGGTCACTATATTTAGATTTATGTAATGTATAAATGAACCCTTTGAGATAATCCCCCAGGCTCTCATCTTCAAGTTGTTGTATCTTAAATATATCATGTCGATAGTCCTTAGGTTTTTAATACTCTTGATATTTTCACAAGAATGAAGTTTTCATGTCGTCCCAAGTCTTAATAGTGAATTCTCCTAATCCCATGAACCATCTCAAGGTGGAATCTTTTAGTGTAGTGGGAAATAGTTTTAGTTTGTGAGCATATTGTAGAGAATTATAGCTCCTACAAAGGATATCGAACTCGAATAGGAATGTGTTCGGGTCCTCACTACTTTTTCCATAGAAATTAGGTAAGGAGGAAGGAGGGATTTTTTTCATAGTTACATCTTGCATTGTGTCTAAAATAGGGAACCCAAAGGTAGCCTCAATTCGATTTTCCTCTTCTCCTTCATCATTTCTAACTTCATCATGATCTTCGTTTTCTCCATGTCTCTCCATATAACTTGGATTTTTAACGTAGATATACCTAGGAGGCTCCTTTCGAGGTGAAAATGGGGCGTCCCAACGTTCTTTTTTGAGAGATGTCTTCCTCTGATCAACCATGTTTTTATTGAATCCTAGAGGGATAGTAGGTTCTACTGTGGAACTTTCAATTTGTGAGATGACTGGATCTCCTGAGGTTCCAAAGAGAGCTTTTACTTGAGCATGATCAACAAACTCAATGAAATTTAGATCTCCTACTAGTGAAAAAGTTGTATTATTTGGATTCAAAACTAGTGGAGGGATGGAGGTTTCTAGTGGCTAATCCTCTTGAACTTCTTCAGGAATGAGGTCCTTAGGACCTCCTGCTAGGGTTCCTTCTCCTTCTATGGCTTCCTCGGTAATATATCCTAAGAGAGTCTCCTTATGTTTCAGGTTAGAACTACTTTCTATAGGCTTCTTTCGATGCCTTTCTATTGAGTTACTAGTTGGGGAATTACATCCCCTATGGAAATTAGTAGGGATTTCAATAAGTTTTTCGGTCTTAAAAAATATACCTTGAGGATCTCTAAGTCTGCTCATGAAAAACTTTAAACTAAAGAAAACCTATGCTAGTATTGTTGTTGGATTTGGGGGCACCTGTTATAACAAATGTGCGGGTTCTTACCTCTCGTCTTACCCATCCCCTGACACCAACCTATTGCTAAGCTTCATATGGAATTCTATCTACCATACAGAACAACTCCCCGGTAACAATGCCAAAAATGTTGGGTGTTATAATGTCTAGATTGATTCACCTAATATTTAATTATCGACCAGGGTTGGTAGGATTAGAGTTGACACAAAATATAGATGAAGGTAGAGGGGTTCCTATGGTGTCATAAAAATATGTTAACAAAAAAAGATCGAAAGATCTTTCAAAATAAAAAACCGAGTCAAACTCCTAAGAATTCAATTATTAAGGTAATTAAACCAGAAAAAAATATTAAACTAAATAATTAGCAATTTATTCTATAAGTAAATAACTTTAAACTGAAAAAGATACTATTAACAACTAATCTTTAAATTGGAAACTAAGATGCAAGGAAGACCTAATTAATAAGCAAGTAGAAAACTTAATAGGAATATCTTTGAATTCTGTCCTACAAGTCTCTTTCAGTAATCACACAATGAAAAAGGGATAACTTGAAAACATACTAAGGGTAACACATATAATACTGAATTTTACATGAAAATGGATAAATCAATACAAAAGCATAAACACAAAACAATACAGTAAAAAGAAATCGGAAACAAATTCAAGAAACAAAATATAAAATAGCTTAATAGATATTAAAGGTGAAAATAAGTAAAGAAAATGATAAGACTTTAATAAATAACCTAAAACACTCTAACTTTAATTTCAATGTTAAATAAAACTATCATCTAACTATCTCAGTCAAAGCATATTTCAAACATGAAAGAAACAAAACTGAAAACAATCTCAAAACACATTAAAAACACTAAAAACGAAACTATGGGCTGAATTGTTTGATTTTTTTAAACATTTAAGCTATATGATCTTAGGATCTTATCTCAGAGAATAACAAGCACAAAAATCAATCACAATAGACAATGAACACAAATATTTTCCTTGGGGAAACCATAAAGGAGAAAACCCCGCAACTTCCTCAAAGATAGAATCAGATACCAAAAGTAAAACCCAAAGACAATAAGATGATCTCCCGACAGCAGTAGTATCTCTCTCTCTCTCTTGTCCCAGATTCTTCTCTCTCTCTCTTGTCCCAGATTCTTCTCTCTCTCTCTCTCTCTCTCTCTCTCTCTCTCTCTCTCTCTCTCTCTCNGAGAGGCTCCCTCTCTATTTATACTATTTCCTGACTTGACAATAAATCACTAGGGACGAATTCTCTGGGAGAGTCTAATAACCCTAGGGCCCCACAACTGTGGGGAATTTAATTCTTGATCAATAAGGAGGGTTATACTCTATGGAATTAAATGACTTGTTTACATTATTGAATCTACCGATTAGAACACCAGGGCATGACATGAATCAATTACATTACAGATAATTCCTGGAATAAACATCGGGGTACAATACATAAGATATATAAGTAAATACATTCCAAATTTACAAATACATCAACACTCCCTCTTAACTAGGAAGGTATTCTCTTTTCACAATTTATCAGCACAAGTCTTCTTCTCTGTATCATCTAGATTATCATCGATTCATATTCATCTTCAAGTCATATTCATCGTCAATTCATCTTCATCGTTAAGTCATCTTCATCAAGTATGGATCATCACTGGATCTGGATCATCAATGGATCATCATCGAGTTTGGCTCATCATTTGATCTAGTGCATCACTGGATCATCACTAGATCATCATCAAGTTTGGATCATCACTTGATCTAGATCATCACTGGTGCTATCTCAATTCTACTTGTCATAGGAATTTCTACAGAGACAACCCTTTTTCATGTTGGTTGTAGGCATAGTATTCATGTAGGTCTTTATCATCTTCAGCACTTATATTTGACCATGGAATGAACCATGTCAGAAAGGCCCGCCCAACACTTACATCTAACCATGGGAGGAACACATCCAAGAACCATTTCAGAAAAGCACACCCAGCACTCACATCTGACCATGGGAGGAACACATCCAAAACCTATGTTAGAAAGGCCCGACACTCACATCTGACCTCATCTTATCAAAAAGGATCTGTACTTACATCCGACCTCATCATTTCAAAAAGGCTCTCCACTTACATCTGACCTCATCATGTCAAAAAGGCTCTGCACTTACATCTAACCTCATCATGCCAGAAAGGTTCTGCACTTACATTTGACCTCATCATGTCAGAAAGGCTCTACACTTACATTTGACCTCTTCATGTCATAAAGGATTTTCACTTACATCCTACCTCATGATGTCAAAAAGGCTCTGCACTTACATCCGATCATGTGGGAACACATCCCTCAATCACATCAGAATGGCTCTGCACTGATCATGTGAGAACACATCCCACAATCACATCATAATATATCTGCACTGATCATGTGGTAACACAACCCACAATCACATCAGAGAATATATGCACTTATATCTGATCATGTAGGAGCACATCCCTCAATCACATCAGAATGGCTCTGCAGTGATCATGTCACAAACACATCCCGAATCACATCAGAATATCTCTGCATTGATCATGTGGTAACACAACCCACAAACACATCAGAGCATCTATGCACTTACATCTGACCATGTGAAGCTCATCCTTCCACCATGTCAGAAAGGCCAACAGACACATCAATTCCCTTTGGAGAGAACCTCGATTTGGAGAACACCAAGTTTCTCCCTAAAGTACTCAAACTTTACTCTAGCTAATGGTTTGGTCAATACACCAGCTATTTTCTCATCCATCGCAACATACTGGAGCTTCACTACTCCTATCTGCAGCATATCATTGATATAGTGATACTTGATCTTGATATGCTTTGACTTGTCATGGAAAAATGGGTTCTCTGATAGCTTCACACAGCTCTGGGTGTTGCAATATATACAAGTAGCATCCATCTGGAGATCAAATAATTCATACAGTAGCTTTCTCAGCCACACTGCCTCACAACTAGCCGAACAATCTACAACATACTTTTCTTTGGCTATACTCATTGCAGCACAAGATTGCTTCCTTCTAAACTAGGAGATCACACCCGATCCCATACTGAAGAAACACCCTGAAGTGCTCTTTCTATCAATGGCATAGCCTACCCAATCCAAATCCACATAACATTCCAGGTTAATCTTCTGATTCACCTCATACTTGAGCCCATAATCAAGTGTACCCTTTAGGTACCTTAGAATATGCTTTGCAGCAATCAAATGAACATGTCTCAGATCCGTCAGGAACTGGTTCAATGTGTTCACATCAAAGCAAATATATGGTCTCATATTTGTCAATTACATCAGGGACCCAATTATCTGATGATACATCGTAGCATCAACCACTTCTAATGAAGCATCACTCAATAGCTTCAAGTTCGATGCCATAGGTGTGGTCATGGATTTGCAGTCCATCATCCTAAACCTCTTCAGGATCTCTACTGCATACCTCCCTTATCCCATGGAAATTCCATCTTCATTCTACCAAACCTCCATGCCTAGAAAATAGTGCATCATACCCAAGTCCTTCACTTTGAACTCAACAGCAAGATTCCTCTTTGTATTATCAATCAACCCATCCTCACCTATTACAAATAGATCATCTACATACATTAGGAGTATCACTGGGTTCCCTTCTTCAACCTTGTAGTAAAGTTCGAAATCTGCTTTACTCTTGGTAAAGCCCACACTGGATAGGAAGCTGTCAATTATGTCGTACCATGTCCTGGGTGGTTGTTTCATACCATACAGGGATTTCTTTAACTTACACACATGAGTCTCTCTATCATGTGTCTCAAAACTGAGTGGTTTCTCCACATATACTTCCTCTTCTACTACACCATTCAAGAAAGTTGTCTTGACATCCATTTGGTGTACTTCACACTTCATTACTGTAGCTAAAGAAAGCCCTAATATGATGGAAGTATATCTGGCTATAGGAGAAAAAATTTCTTCATAATCTATTCCTTCTTTCTAGGAGAAACCATGAGCCACAAATCTTTCTTTATATTTCTCTATGCTACCATATGCAGCATGTTTGATCTTATAGATCCATTTGGAAGTCACAACAAACTTCCCTTCTGGTCTTGGGACAATATCCAAAACATCATTCTTCATGATCAATTGATACTCTTTGATCATAGCATCCTTCCATTCTTTATTTTCTGTCACTTCTTCATATTTGGAAGTTTCTTTATCAATGAAGTCACATAATAGGGCTACATAACTAGAATAGGACCTAGTTCTTTTCCTCTCTATGTGTATCTCTTCTGGAGCCCCATATCTTTCTGCACCTTGGATATCTTCTCGTACCCAAGCAGGTTTCCTCTTGTGAGGATTCTTATCCTGAGGTGGATTTACATGTTCTTGAGGTTCTTCTATTTCTCGATCTTCTTTTGGAATTGCTTCGTTCATGGTTGTGTCATGAATTCTGGGTACTTTTGTTTCTACAAGTTCTTCAGAAGGTCTCTTTCTAGATTTGTTGTAAGATGAGTCTTCATCAAATGTTACGTCCCTGCTGATGTCGATCTTCTTGAATCCTGGGAAGTATATTATTTAAGCCTTCAATCTTTCAAAGTATCCCACAAATATACCCTTCCTTCCTGAAGGATCTAACTTTGTCCTCTTTTCTTTTGGAATGTGTATGTACACTAGACAGCCAAATATTCTGAAATGACTGAATTCTGGTTTCTTGCAGAAAAATAATTCTTTAGGTGTCTTGTTTTCGAGTACTCTATGTGGAGTATGGTTCTATACATACACAGCTTTTCTAGCCACTTCTACCCATAGATGCATCGGAAGATCTTGATCATGAATCATTTCCCTTGCAGCTTCCATGATCATTCTATTCTTTCTTTCTACAACCCCATTCTGCTATGGATTATATGGAGTGGTCAACTCCCTCTTAATCCTTGAATCTTTGCATAATTCCTTGAATTCATTTGATGTGAATTCTCTGCCATTGTCTAATCGAAAAATATTGATCTTCTTCTTTGTTTAGTTTTCGATCAAGGATTTGAATTCCATGAACTTGCTGAATACTTTATCCTTTTTATTCATGAAGTATATCCATGTCTTCGTAGAGAAATCATCAATGAAAGAAACATAGTATACATACCCCCTTAATGAACTGGATGGCATCGGACCGCATACATCAGAGTGAATGATTTCCTCTATTCCTTTAGCCTTTCTTTTGCTACTTGGAAATGTCTTCTTTGTGTTCTTTCCTTTCGCACATCCCTTGCATACTCCTTCATGTTTTGCTTGTATTTCTAGAAGAACTTCAACAGCTTTTCTTGCAAGTGGTAGTGCCCTATAGTGTACATGTGCAAGCCTTCTATGCAAAAGTTCATTTGGTTCTACTGAGTCATGAACCAAAGTTTGTTCTGGTTGGCCCTTTAATCTATATAGTACCCCCTCTTGTTCTCCAATTACTATTGCATCGTCAATAGTCTTTCCTTTTGGCCACATGATGACTTGGCCATCTGTAAATGTAACTCTTATACCTTTTGCATCTAATGCAAAGATGGAGAGAAGGCTATTCTTTAGTCCTAGTACAAATAGGACATCCTTCATTTTCATATACTTTCCAGAGTCTAATTTGTAGGAGGATTCTCCACTACCTTTTATTTGATATTGGTAGTCATCCCCAAGTTTCACTTTGTGGGGTGATTCATGTTCTTATAGTTTCATAAATGATTCTTTGAATCCCATCATGTGTTTGGAATCCCCACTTTCTATAAGCCAATCATTTCTTCCATGTGTGATGTTTCCCATGAGAGCAGAAATCAAAACATATTCTTCATCACTTGAAGAATCATCACTATCTTGCTTGATTCTCTTCTTGGAAGGCTCATCATCTTCTGCAGAATGAACATGATGTCTTCTCTTGTTTCCCTTCCTCTTGTGAGATCTATCTTTGTTTCTAGGACAATATCTTTCAAGGTGTCCTCTTTCATCACATGTAAAGAAAATGTACATAGACAAATCTTTGTTAGACTTTCTAGTGTTTTTCTTTTGGAAAGAGTGCTTACCTTTGTGATGGTCGGTTCTAATTTCCTTGGATTGTACTGTGAGAGCTTGATTTCACTTCCCATCTTTTCTTCTCGAGCTGATATTAAAGCTTCTTCTTGTGAGCATTCCTCCCACAGTATGCTAAACTTGACTAGCTTCTTTCTGGCACAGATCCCTTGAATGAAACACTAATACAAAAGTGCGGATTTTTCCACGCTTGTTTTCCACGTTTCATACTTTTTGATGTAAAATCATGTGCAAAATGAACTTGCCGTCGCTGCATCGACGCTTACATCTTCCTCTGTCGTCGCTATATCGACGCCATCTTCCTCCAACGTCGCTGTATCGACGCCATCTTCCTCCAACGTCGCTATATCGACGCCATTTTCCTCCAACGTCGCTATATCCACGGTTCTACGTCGCTATAGCGACGGCAGTGTCATTTGACTTAGGGCATTAACATTTTTTGGCTTTTTAGTTGACCCAGGGCGCTTAAGTCAATGTTTTCCGTCGCTATAAAAACGAAGGCCTTAACGAGATTTTCTTCACACTTGCCATTGTTGCAGCACTATTTTCGGGTGATTGTTGGAGCTGTTTATTATTTCCGTCTCCTGCTGGTGAACAATCCATTTCTAGATCTACATAGTTCGGATTTTAAACGTGCAAGGTTAGTTTGTGTTTTCAAATGAATTTGCTTGAAATATTTTTTTTTGGTAGCTTATGTGGCCTCTTTCAAGGTTTAATGCCTTCTGCTGGAATTTGTTTAAGACAACATACATGTAAAAAGGGATTCGATTTTATTTTTATATGGAAAGTTCAAACGCCCAAAGATCTAAAAACCCTCACAAAATTTGAACACATGCACCACAAAATTTGAGCAACACAGTTTAAAAACTAGTAAGAAATATTCACCTATTTTACCATTTTGGGATTACTAGAATTGAAGGTATAAGTTTCATTTTCAAAGTGATTGAAAAAGGATCGGATTTTGGGGTTGGAACATGTAACAACTCCAAAGGTTGTGAGGTATGGCTCATTGGCTATGGAGATGTACAAAAAGGTTTATTCATACTCTTCTAACTAAACACATAATTTGTTAAAAAAACATTAACATAGTAAGAAATTTATAAAAAAAACAAAAAAACTATGAAATCACCCATAAATAGTTTTGTAGTAATATTTCTTAAATGCAACTAAAAAATTATATGTAATAAAAAAAATATGTATTTATGTTTTTGATATGGGGCTTGAGCATATTTTTAAAAGTTTCCAATTAACAATTTTAGTGATTAGTATAATTTTTAGTAAGGAGATGAGTTTTTTTTTGGCATATTTTTTAAAGTTTCCAATCATGTATCCACAATTTCAGTGAAAAGTATATTTTTTCATTTTTTATGATGGGAAAATGAATTTTATTTCACATTTTTTTGAAGTTTCCAATTTTATATCAGCAATTTTAGTTATCAATGTAATTTTTCATATTTTTTATATCGAGACAAAAATGAAATTTCCGATTATTTAAAGCATTTCTTGAAGTTTCCAAAACAAACACT